>JAVXUO010003048.1:0-169943 GCA_033065855.1 Escallonia rubra | reverse complement strand
TCCTTTTAGCGACGGAATCTATTCCGTTGCTAAAAATCCGTCGCAAAAAATGTCTTTTCTTGTGGTGGTGTAATTCTTTAACAAAATTATATTATGTGTTATATACAATTTGTGGCCAATTCGTATACTGATTTATCCTTAATTTTTACCATCATCTACAATAGACCAGTGGCCTGTTGCTTAAAATTACTAGCTCAAAGCCCTAACAAACAAGCATCGTGTCATGGAGGCTATATCATCAACGGGTTTAGGTTTAACGTAAAAGATGATGACTGAACAAAAAAAACCCAAAACAGTGGAGTCTTGGTCAACGGCGACTGTTATGCCGAGAATTGCATGGACTTTTATGAAGAGCTAGATGAGATTGTTGAGCTAACATATCTGGGTTCCCAAAACCGCCAGGTAATGTTCAAGTGTACGTGGTTGGATGTCACATGCAGTAGAGGAATCAGTGTTAGCTCTCAAGGGATTGTAGATGTCAATGTCAAGTCAAAACTTGCATCAGACGAGCCATTTGTGTTTGCTAGTCAAGCTGCATAAGTCTTTTACACGGAGGACGTCACCAATCCCAAATCTCATTAGTATACAGTTATCAAGTCCAAGAAATTGCTCGTGACATATGACAGTGAGCTAGACACATTTCAAGCCGACCAACCACTTGTCTTGTTACCTGTTGAGGTGAACAACGAGGAGGACGATCTTCCTCTTCCAACAACACTTCATGTAGGAGAAGAAGTCGCAGATGATGACACGGAAGACGTGGAAAGTGTTGAAGATGATGTGACTGAATCTACTGATGAAGAGGATGAATTAGAAGATGAAGAGGACAACGAGTCCCACGAAGAAGAGGACGCGGAGTCTAGTGATGAAGATGATGATGATTCCCAAACTAAAAATGATTGAGTTGTAATGTTGTAACATCACAGAAAAAATGTAGTAACATTTTAGAACTTGGTTCATATTGATGTGTTTTTGCACCTCCGTTCATATATATAGTGCCGATGATGATTTCTGCCAAATTATTGTTTTTAATGTGTTCATCTTTGCAATTTATCTATACGAAGTCAGCTATGGATAGGATACGGGCTATTCGTGGCCGGGGTGGACACCGAGCTATTTCCTCCCCGGTGGGTCCCACCTCGTCATTGCCCACTGATGACGAGACACAGAGTGCTCGTGTACAGCAAACGGGGCCCCAGCCGTCGCCCCAGCCCGACGCAGATTCCTCCCACACACGCGTTGAATCTCTTTCTTCTGTGGGTTCTACCCAGGTATAGTTGATAACGGTGTTTAGTCAATTTTCGCTAGCCTTATATTTAAAGTATATTTGAATTATATTAATGTCTGTGTTTTGTAGGATCTCGACAAGGTCCTGGCCCGACACGCGGGGTACGCATCGACCCCCAGCGTAAACAAAGAGTTACGCTCACCCAGGAGGGCCAGTAAGTAAAATAAATCACATCATGCCTGATATTTAAATTTTTTGAGTGTTAATTTATATTTGAACTGTATTAATTTATTTATTTACTTCTTTGGCAGGATCCTGGAGAATCAGGCGAGGACGAAGATCGGCGTTCTTGTGAAGGGCCGATTCTTCGAGCCACGCCTGTACTGGAAGGACTGGGATGCTGCTACGAGGGAGTCCTTATGGGAGGAGTGGCTGGTACGTTGAAGTATTTTTTTCTGCGATAGTATTTGTTTAATTAGAATTTAGTATTTAAATTAATTTGTGTTATTGGATGCCTTGTAGGAGGGGATCACGTTTGACTAGCTGATCAGCCGGCGCTGGGGCGGCAAGCCTTCTTTGCTTACATCGGCAAGAATTACCGCCGATGGCTCCACGACGCACGAGACCAGGCGAAGAAAATGCTGCCCGAGGGTGCCCCGATGACGAAGATGAAGAGATATCCCCCACATTGGATATCTCTGACTGTATGGGGGGAGATGATGGGTTGCGGATCCAGGCTGGGATGCCAAGAGTAGGAGCGGGGCCGAGAACAGATAGAACATAGATTCGACGCACATCTAGGGGGGGGGTCGGTGGCACACGACATCGTTCGACACATGAATGCGATCGAGCACCCGGATCTGGAGGAGGATGAGGTCATAGCTCTGACGCATAGTTAGACGCACGTGAGGAAGAAGGACAAGGACGAGGCGCACCGGGCAGGCGATTATATTTTAGATATTGCCCGGCGGATCTATGTAAGTCAATTTGTTTAAGTTGTTAATTTTTTGTCTTTCTATTCAATGTTTGTTGCGTTAATTAATGCACTAACATATCTTTAAATCACTGTTCTTGCAAGCCTCGTATGAGCAACGGGTCCGAGCAGCAGTCCGGACAGCCATAAGTGTCCACTAGTACGGATGCGAGTACTGGGGTGTTAAAGTGATGGCTGGATACACCGGAGGTCGTCAATCAGCCGAAAGGCTGCATACGCGACCTGCCTAGCACGACTGCACCTTCCGTGATAGGATAGTCCCCACCCCCCGTTGCCCCTCCACAGACACTGGCTCCTCCGCCTTCGTTGGTCAAGGAAGAGATCCAGCGCATTGCTACGGTGGTGTTGAGGATGATCAGGGAGCAGGATCAGCAAGGCACCCCTGCTGGACATGCCAGGCCGGCCCCGGATCAGCAAGATCCAGATCCGGGACTCGGTAACCCCTGATGAGCCCCTTCTCGTGCCCGGTTCCAGCTTGTCCCCCCTGCCCGGCTTGTACTCGATTTTCTCCTCTCCCCTAAAATGGTTGTATCCGATTCCTGGCTTGTACATTACAAGTAATTTTTATAATAAATATATTTTAAAGTTGATTATATATAGTTGTTTGTGTCTTGGGGATTGTGCGTTGTTGTTGAGGATTGAATTTTTAATTACAGATTTTGGCATCAGAAAAATTAAAAAAAATGACTTTTAGCAACGGATTAATTCCGTCGCTAAAAGTGTACTTAATTCTAAAATTTTTAGCGACGGAATATTCCGTCGCTAAAAATTTTATCCCGTCGTTAATTTCACAAAAAAGAAAATAAATTAAAATACATAAAATAGAATTAGCGATGGAAATTCCGTCGCTAATTTATAAAAAAATCCGTCGCAAAAAGTTTAATATTAGACGACGGATTTTAAAATTTCGTCGCAAAACTTTTAGCTACGGATTTTTAGCGACGGATTTAAGGCTTTTAGCGACGGATTTTCCTGTCGCTAAAAGCATTATTCCTTGTACTGTCTATTGCTGTTGGTGATGGTGCATGAAGTTCATTATGTAAGGATTTTTTATTTTTTGGGAGCTTATCATTATATTACTTTGAATGCTTAATGGACGAGAGCCGAACGGTATTTATTTACATAGGTAAATCAGTTTGGACCATTAAGCTATGTACATTTATCGTGTATGATCATGCTAGACATTGTATGTGTTTTGTTATGTATGCAAGCATTATGAATATGCCATCTAAAACTAAAACATAAGCGATTGGTTAACTCTCGTTTAACGAGTTATACTCTCATCAGTGCACTCTCGTTTAAGAGTTATACTCTCCTCATCATACTATGTACTAAATATATAAAAGTGAGTAGAAGGTTTTATTTCCCAAAACGAGTTTGTCATACCACTTTACACGAATTAGTGGTATGTCTACAACTCTCCATAATTGTAATTGTTTGCTCATAATTGACATATGTCGGATGTATAAACTCTGTAACATGTAATATTAATTACAGCTTTCATGTTATAGATCATAGGCTATGAATATACGGTAAATGTAGATGCTTTAACAGGTTGTAAATATGTCATAGAAACATATATACAGGTCGTAACTATGTTTTAAAAGGTTACTTGATGGAGCACATACCCGATAGCCATCATCCTTGTATTCGACTGAACTAGCAACACCACCGATTATGAAGTTTACATCATTGATTTAGAAATAGCTTTGAATTTGGGGGTCAGGGACATCATGATTTACGGAGACTCTGCCCTAATGTTTTACCAAATACAGGGAATGTGAAAGATTCAGGAGCTGTAACAAGCTTTTCACGCCTTTCTGGGAAAAGACGGAGATAAGTTCGAGAATATAGAATTTCAATACTTGCCTCGGCGTAAAAATAGTTTTGCAGATGCACTCGCGACATTGGCTTTAGCGGTGGAAATACCCTAAGGGAAAAAGGTAAAGCCCTTCATTATCTAAAAGCGGTACAGGTCGGCTTACTACTTAATGATAGCACCGATAAGTGAGGATGGAGTCGAAGAGCCGTGGTACTCAGATGTACATTTTGGTTAGAGATGGAAAATAACCGTATGACACCTCGCCAAAAGATTGCATCTTCATCGCGAATATAGGATTCGAACTTCATTATGTGTGATCAAAGCCTATACAAGAGACACTACAAGGGAGAACACCATGTGTGTAACAGAAAAGCAGGGTCTCTAAATCATGGAAAGCATGCACTCCGGTGAATAGGAACCTCGTATTAACAGCCAAATGTTAGCAAGAAGATACTCCGTCAAGGCTACTACTGGAGAACCATGGAGCAAGACTGTGTAAATCATGTGGGAGAGTGCCACAAGTGTCAGGTATATGCTAACCTACAACATCTTCTCCCTCAGGAGTTGTATAGCATGTATCACCATGGCCTTTCTCAGTATGGGTGATAACAATAATCAGGAAAATCAGTCCAAAGGCATCCAATGGACATAAGTTCATACTCGCCGCCATTGACTATTTTACGAAATGGGTAGAAGCTTCCTTTTATGCTATTTTAAATGCCAAGAAAGTGGCACAGCTCATCACGACCACATAATATGTCGTTGTAGCGTCTTGCATGAGCTAATATTCGACAATGGTTTACAATTTGAAGGGAAGTAAAGGTGTCAAAAGGGCTAGGCCGCTCGCGGCCAACCCCACCCAGCCCTAAATTGGCCCAGGCTGGCCTGACCCTCTTTGTGAACACTGTTCGCCCTAACCCATAGGGCCTGATCCAGGCCTTATATAAGGCCCGTATCAAGCCCTCTGGCCCGGTTTTTAAGGCCGGCCCGGTTCTGGCCCTTTGTATTTTCTCTTCTTTTCTTTGATAGACCTTGCAATCTTTTTATCTCTCTTAGTTTTTATATTTAATTTGTCCTATCTATTGTATATTTGCTTTATTTACCACTATTGAAAATAACATTTCTTTTTTCCTTTTCAATTTTTAGACATTATAGTTAACTTTTGTCCCCAAAAAATGTCCCTTTTTTAATATTTCATTACCACTTTATATTAGTTTTTTTTTCCACTTCTTTTATCCATATTATGCATTTGAATTTTGAATTACTTTCTCTCCTCACTTTTTTTTGAAAAATGAATCCTTTATATATATATATATAGACACACACGAGGAAAGACTATCAAAAAATTTATTTCGTGTGTTAATATATTTGCAACACAAAACAGGAATTAAAAAATATATATATCAGGCCCAGGCCCGGCCTAAAGTTAGGGCCTAGGGCTTGGGTTTGGACAGGGCCTCAATATCCCAGCTTTGGGCCTGGCCCAGGGCCGGCCAGGTTCCCATGGCCCTGAGCCCCGATTGGCCTGGGCTTCCGCTTTGGCCCACTGGACTGAGCCTGGGCCGGGCCGGCCCAAGCCCAGCCTATTGACACCTCTAAAGGCAAGGTAGCATGTTTTTTATAGGAGTATGGCATTACTAGACACTGATCTTAACCTTACCACCTGAAAACCAAATCGGCTATGGAAGATTCCAACATGAATATTAGAACATTTTAAGTAGAACGGTGGATTCCTTCCACAGCTGGCCAAACAAACTTCCTTATGCTCTCTTGGCTATAGAGCTTTTGTATTAACATCTACAGAGACTACGCCTTACTCCCTGGTATATAGGATGGAAGCCATTCTACCATTTGAATTTGAGGTGGCCTATTTTCAAGTTCTCCTTGAAAATTAGATAGCCAAGGAAGATTGGGTCTACAGCCATTTTGAGAATTAGTACTAGCAGATGAGAAGTGGCTAAAAGCTCTCTCTATCACACCCAGGTTTACTAGCGTCGGCTTGCCCAGTTATTTAATAAGCGCATAAGGGAGCATGGTCTGAAAGAAGGAGATTTGGTATTATAAGAAAATATCAATGAAGTTTGGAAACCTCAGGGTAAGTTCGAAAGCAATTGGTCAAGACCCTGCGTAATCAAGTAAATTATGACCGGAGGAGTAGTTTGTGTAGCTGACTTAGATGGAATTGGGTTGTCACAATTTGTTAATTTGGAATGGTTAAAAAAATATCATGCTTAATATGAATTGCAAATCAACTACGAATGACATGATCCTCTTTAAAAATAACACACCAAACACATTTTGATGTAACACGTTAGGTGGAGATGCATAGGCAGTCTGTAAGGATATCTTGGGCACGGTCAAATCTGTAACAAAATGCCTTTGATTACTTTCTTGGTAGAAACAAGAAAAAAGAAAGCCCTATAAGGCCACCTACCAAAAATTAGGGCATGAAAAAAAATAATATTGAGAAAAAGGAAAGCCTGCTAGGTTGAAGATCCTAGAACGCGTAGCAGAAGTTAAGTTACACAAAGAAGACAAAATATATAAGAACAACGGAAGTATTTTTAAGTCCTATTGGCAATCAAAGATGAAATATATCCTAAAACTATGTTGTCTAAGTCCTCTCCCTTTTCTAGATGGGGGACGAATGTTTGGCTCCAAGAAAATGGTTGACTCGAAGTTTCTTTTGGCATTCCCTCAAGTTAATCTTTCGGATACCAGAACTCTCTTCCTCTTTAACATGCTCCTATCTTTCCCCAGATTTTCTTAGGTCATTCTAGTCTTCTCTTTGCCTAGCAGTGAATCTCTTGTGGAGTTCCCTTTCCTTGACCCCCTTGTTGGTCGTGAACACCTTTGGATAAGCATATGTTAAGAACGCCTTTGGACAAGCATATGTTCCCTCTCTTGGCTCGGTCTTAAGATGGGCATCAGACGTACTCTCCTGGTGGTCGCTCCCGATAGTAAGTGGAAACTTATCTTCCTGGGCCCTATTCTCGTATGGATTCAGCTTTCTGATTAGGTTCCACTCACTGTCATATTTCTCCTTGAACAACCTGGGCCAATCGAAGATCTACGGCCCTAAATAACTTTAGTCTCCCTTTCAGTCTGGGGGTGATTGAGACACCAAATGATGTTTCTGGGAGTCTTTAATTAATCATGCACCACTGGCATAGATTTTTTTATTTCCGTACTGCTAGAGAAGACCCACTCTAGCTCAATTCGTTACAAAGGCTCAAGGAGAAATATCCAACCGTGCATATCCTCAATAGCAAGAACAATCTGCCGGATACGAAGCCAAAACCAATGGATGTAAGCATCCAATAACAAAGGTTGATTATGGCTATACCATTATGGTCAAACAAGCATAGATGGAGCGACGTTTGTGGGGACAGGTTCCTTGACCTTGGAAAATGTCTGAATCATAGCAACAAAATCTATTGCATAATAAATGAAATGCTACAAGTTGCTAGGATAATCTAGCTGTAGCTGAAATGGCCAAAAATCTTGCAAGTGATGTGGAAAGAGGAAGAGTGCATGCCTAAAAGACATGCACCGTGATATCCAGGGGTCTGAAAAATGGGTCTGTGGGCCCTCCACCATTTGCAATACCAACGAATTTCTCTGGACCCTTTTGCACAGAAGACCGAGTTCCAGAATCAATCCCAGAGCGACTCTCAAACAATAACGAAGGGGACCTACGAAGTGAGATAAATATCTCATCACCTTTGGCTCAGCTACAATGCGCATATGATCTAAGAGAGAAATATATAAAAGTAAAGGGCTACCTTTAAACTCGAAGTTAGGATCTTGATGCACCTCGATAATGGCATTGATAGTTTCCACAATGACCATATGAGTCAGGGTTTTCTTATCACACAACACTTTGGTTAGAATGTTTATTAGTCACACATCGGTTACTTCCCTGCCCGTAATGGTGAGAAATTTGGCAGTAAGACATAAGGCCAGGGCCGCAATTATCCGGTTGGTGTGTATTTTGTCATACTCATCCGGTTTTTCTAAAAAGTACTCCATAACAGAAGAAAAAAGAATACGGGCACCTCGGATAAAACATTTTGCACGTTCCATGGTGATCTTGAGAAGACACATGACCGGTGCGTGACATTCATCTCTAATGATTAACACGGCAATAAGTAATTCTATCTAAAGACCCATCAAGTGAAATTCATCATATCTTCAATACAGTTCGTCAAGGCTAAATCGAAGGACATCATCCTTGGGTCCCAGAACTTACCAGCCACATGTAACATGCCCTCATGAATGAACACAGAACGTAAGCTCATGATGGCTGTCAGTCAAAAACTGCCATCAAGGTGGATGATTTTGACTTCGTTGAAAGAATTAGTCGAACAACAAAATTGGACTACGAAAGCTATCTGATCGCCTTCGATTTCAGCCATCGGATTTTTCTTATGAAAATAATGGCCTTTGGGTGGAACATTTATAATCGTTCAGTCCTGATGTCAAGAGGAAAATAACTCAAACTGTGTAGGGTTGAAAAGCCAAATTTTAGTCGAAGAAGCCGGACGGTTGTCGACTATACAAAACAGTAACATTGTAACAAAAACTTTCGGCAGATAGCTGCGAAAAATACACCTCCTGGTCAACCAACCAGTAAAGCTCGGACAAAACCATCCAATAATCTCACGCAAAAAATTACGCTATCTGGTCAGCTGGCCAAATTTTCACTTAGACAAAAAAAAATTACAAGAGCTTTCTTGTTTTGCACATATCCCTGTACGTATTTTCAAAACAAATTCAAACATCAATTTTGCTCACAATCCTTTCTATTTTGTGCTTTACATACTATATTTAATATGCATGTGCATGTATATCTTTGTATTTATGCAGCATAAGGAATTAAACATAAATAAATGAATAAATGAATTCAGGCTATACTTCTAAGCCTATAGCCCTATCTCCCTCCCCTTGACCTTTTGGCACGCGGCTCGTACTCAATTGAACTGGAGGTGTCCTAGGCCAAAAGGTCATAGTCATCCACGCCCAAGCCATCAATCTCTTGGATTTCATTGGTATTGGACTCAGAGGAGACTCACAAGCTCGACTATCTAATCTGGACATCCGTACAGAGATGAGGGGGTGTTGCATGTTTTTCTTCCTGAGGAGTAAATATCATATTCTCTTTGCCTTTTCTGGATGCGGTAGTTGTAGCCTTCCTTTTTCAAGCTTTTAGGACCATGGCATGTCCTTGACTTTGAGACTAAAAATGTAGGGTAGGTCCTTCAGTTGCCCTCATCGCAGACCTGCCAATGAGTTGCGTTATCGATCCCCCACCTGATCTTGGTGTAGACATTCCATTCACACCAATTATAATGTCTTGGAGAGTTGAGTGTTCTCCAGGAGACCATCTATTTCAGGTTATGAATTTTCTTGTATGCTCCCCAAAGCTTCTTGCCCAAAACCTTTCAATCATAACCCATTGAGCATTAACAAGGGTGAGACACAAAAATTGCCAGATTATGGATATCATGGACAATTATTGTCTTCACGTGGGCTATCTTCTGAAGCCTCAAGCCTCAATATCAGGGTTCGGTCTAGGGATCGAGGTAGTCTCGGGAACCGCATCTGGCCTTTTGCATGAGTAATTATTAGCGCTATCATCCTTCATGTTTCGCTTTCCTCCCTTCAAAATCGGTGGCTCGATACATGCTCAATCTTCAGGAGAGGCGCCAAATCTACCTTGATATACATCCTATAGGGCTAAGGGTCAATTGGGCAAGAAGGAGTAGCAACCACTACCTATTTTAGTAGTTGCTCCCAAGTTTTGCGGTCTAGCACACAAGGACGGTTTACTTATAAGGGTAGGCTGTTCAGGATGCAAGGCTACCAATAGTGCCAGACTTCTTGTAAGCCGTAACTCCTTAAAATAGCCCACCTCGGTCTGCCATTTTGTGATCATACCCTGAGACACCAGATATGAGAAAGCTTAAGTAAGACGCTATAAAGGAAAGTGCAACGCGAGAAGCTAGGAAAATTATTGGTCGTTGAGTATATTTTTTAACAGACTCAAGGTAGACTTTGATAGATAAGGCTATGTGCTCTCCCTTCAGGTCAACCGGCACATCGTCGGTTCCATATCCTTGGACTTCTCCCTCAAAGCCGGCGGGTGTAGCCACAGAATCTCATAGGCCCACATCTGTAGATTTTGTGGCCTTTTTACAAAAATGCATTGTTCTCAATGATGTTCGCTCCTGGGTGAGTTCCCTCACTGAGAGGATCTGTAGATACCCTATTTTTGTAAATTTATTTTATACGTCCTTATCAATTATTAATGCCCAAAAATTAAGTCCAAACCACTGATGTCGCCTTAATAACCCTTCCACCACCGGTATTGCCACCCTTTACCCTGTCTACTCATGTTCGCACAAATGCACTCACACAAGACACACAAACACATAACCCAAACACGCATGACCCTCCCCCTTCAACCACTGGTGCTCCCCACCCTTTACCATATCCACCCAACCACACGCGCCCAGCACACACAGAAACATAAACAGACGCCTAACAAACATAGAAACATAAACGCACACTACAGGCGTGTCCACAGAGTCCATAATCATGACCCCTCCTTCAATTAATGGCAAAACCACACTTACCCATTCCACCTGCATGCACACGGCACATACATGATATACACGCACATGTATATAGCCCCAAAGACACACACATACACAGCCTACAGTCACGAGCCCCCATTCCCTCACCCCCCCCCCCCGCCTCACACCAGCACCTATTTGGTGGCTATGGTGGCATCAATTTCGATGACTTTGGTGGTGTTGGCGGCTATTCCACGGAGTGGTGGTGGAAATTCTATAGTTGTGGTGGGCTTTGGGTTTTTTTGGAGGTGGAAGAATTGATAAGGGTGGTGGGACTATTTGCGATTGGTTTGTGGCAGTGGGGCTGTGTGTCAATGTTGATAGTGGGTAACGAGGGAGGGTGGGTGTGTTTGTTTTTAGACGATGGTGGTAGTGGAGGCTAATGGAGATTGGTGGTGAGTGAAGGGGAGGGTGGGTGGGTGGCGAGCGTGATGTTGGCGATGGTAGGAAAATGGAGAAGGGAGGTAGGCTACAAGTGGTGGGAGTTAGGACTATAAATTTGTATTTTATAAGATAACTTAAAAGTTAACATTTGAAAATTGTTAGTATGTAAGGCCAATTAAGTCATTATAATAAGACATTAACACCATGTATTGGATGATCCCTTGTGCATTATCAAGTTTATCAGGTCAATTGAGGAATCTGTTTGACATTAAATGAATGGGTTGGTGTTAAGTATGGATTACTTAACTTGGTCTTATTATCGATCTTTTGAGAAGTTCTTTGAGGATGGAGGAATTGAGTGACCAGATTGCTTGGCCCAAAAGAAGAGAAAATAGGGAACACAGGGAATGAGAGAGAAATATCAATTTCTTTTAATAACAGAATGGCCTCAGATGCACATGCTGAGCCCCCATATAGATTTGGTTCTAACAAACTCAGATCGCTCGAAAAAAGAAATATGACAATGAAAATGAACTTAATTGATGTAACTCTTCAGGCAGAGGATCCACATAGAGTTTAGCATTGTCTTTATTTATTCTTTGACTCTTCTTAATGCAGCTTAATAGTCATGACTTCCATTAATTATTCCTTGTTAATTGCTGAGCGCGTGGTCTTCAATCGCCATGTATGTGTCTTGATAACAATGAACTCACGCGCCTTTAACAGCTCTTTCCCTCCCGCGTGTGATTTGCTCCCTAACTGTCACTGTTGCCAAAAATTGATATCAGAAATCCTTGTTTATTGAGCTCATCTTAACCAGCTACACTTACATGTAATTTTGGAGGAGATCTTCTCTTAATTCGAATCTTGACAGGAATTCTTTTAGGAGAATTCCTAACATTCCTTCCCCTTCAAAATTCTCCTCCATTTCAACAGTAAACTCTGGGAATTTGGCCTTAAGAACATCCAAATCTTCCCATGTAGTGTCACTTTCTGACAGGTTAGTCCAAGCTATCAATACCTAAGCTATATAGGTAAAACCCCCTTTTTATCATTCGATGGTCCAATATCTGAGTTGGCTCAAAAATCACTTGACCAACATCATTGATTGGAGGTATAGTTTTTGCTATGATCTCCTTCTTGACCACAACTGCCTTTAAGATAGATACATGGAATACATGATGGATCTGAGCTTCTGGGGGTAAGTTTAGCTTATAGGCCACCTTGCCAATCTGGCCAGAATTATAAAAAGTCCATAATATCTGAGAGAAAGCTTGAGATTTCTTCTAAGAGCCAGACTGCTCTGTCTATAAGGTTGTAGCTTTAAGTACACCAATTCACCCATAACAAACTCCCTTTCTATCATTTTCTTGTCTACATCGAACTTCATCATTTCATGTGCTAACACCAAATTTTGTTTTAGTAGGTTTGGAACCTTAGTTCTATCAGCCATATATGAGTCCACTGAAGCAATATGAGTAGTTTCATTTGCCCCCAGAGTTAGTGGAGTCCACTGAACCTGGAATGGAGTCATTTTAATGCACTATGGTATGAGGTGTTAAACCAATACTCTATAAGAGTCAACCATTTACACCAAGCTTTTGGCCTAACCCCACAAAAACACCTGAGGTAGGTCTCTAAACATTGGTTTACTCTCTTTGCTTGACCATCACTTTGGGGGTGATATGCAGTGCTCAGGTTAGTTTGGTGCACAAAAGCTGGAACAAATTTTTCACCATATCTGAATCAGAAAAATGCTTCCTCTATCTATGACAATGTTATCTGGTGTGCCATGAAGCTTGAAAACATGGTTAAAGTACTGAGTGCTATAAAGTGAGTGAATTTGCTGAGTCAATCTACCACGGCCATTATCACCTCCTTGTGTTCAGATTTAGGTAGCCCCTTAATGAAATCCATTGAGACATTACTCCATAACTATGAAGGGATATGCAAAGGTTGAAGAAGTCTAGGATAAGAAACATGTTCAACCTTGTTCCTTTGGCAAACCTCACCATGCATAACCATATGCTTTATATCAGTCCTCATTGAAGGCCAGTAAAATAATGTAGCTATCTTCTTGTATGTGTATGTGTTTCCAGATTAGCCCCCTACCCCTGAGGAATGCAGAGTTTGGATAATCTGTTGTCTCAGCATTCTAGCTTCGCCAACAAAAAACCTCCCTTTGAATCTAAGGACACCCTATTCACTGAGTACTCTGATGTTGCAAAAGGTTCCAATACTAGGAGTTGCATTTGCTGGTGCACTTCTTGATCCCCTTTATAGTTGTCTTGTAATTCTGTGAGCCATAATGGAGTGACCTGAGATATGGCATGATAATTTCCATCTGATTGTGCCCCCATTGGTATTCTAGACAAAGCATCTGCAGCCCATTTTCCCAACCTTGTAGTGCATCTCAAAAGTAAACCCAAGTAATTTTTATAAACATTTTTGCTGAAGCAAGGATGTAACCCTCTGCCCCATTAAATACATCAGGCTACAGTTGTCTATTTTGACCACAAAAGGCTGACTGCTAAGATAGTTATGCCAATGCAACACTGCCTGTACTAAAGGCACCAACTACTTTTCATAAGTGGACATAGCTAAAGCTCTGGTCCCAAAAGCTTTACTAAAAAAAACTATAGGCCTTCCTTGTTGCATTAACACAGCCCCCATACCTTGGTCTCTTGCATCCATCTCAACCACAAACGGAATTGAGAAATCTGGTAAAGCAAGGACAGTGGCACTGGTCATGGCAGTCTTAAGAGCTTCAAATGCTTGAATGGCCTCAGGATTTCAGCGGAAGTTGTTCTTTTATAACAATCTGGTTAAAGGTTTTTCAATGATCCCATAATCCTTAACGAACTTCCTATAGTACCCTGTCAGACCCAAGAAACCCCCAAGTTGTTTGAGGGTCTTAGGTAATTCAATGTTCCTTGGGTCTGCTACCACTCTTGATTTGGATAAGATGTGCCCCAAGTAGTCCACTTCTTGGGTGGCAAAAGAACATTTGAATTCCTTGACAAATAATTGGTGCTACCGCAGGGTTTGTAACACCAAAGCAAGATGTTGCAAATGTTCTTAATAAAATCTGCTATATGCCAGAATGTCATCACAAAAAAAAAAAAAAAAAACATAACATAACAAACCTCCTTAGATATGGTAGGAACACCTTATTCATCACATATTGGAAAGTAGCTAGGGTATTTGTTAATCCAAAAGGCATCACTTTAAATTCAAGGTGCCCAAAATGTGTGGTAAAAGCAGTTTTGTGGATGTCAGCTGGATGAACTCTCACTTGATGATATCCACTCCTTAAATCCAATTTGGTAAAATATTGTGCCCTATTCAACTCATCCAATAAATCATCCACAACTGGTATTGGAAATTTATTTTTGATTGTCAGTTTATTTAAACCCCTGTAATCAATACATAACCTCCACGATCCATCCTTATTTTTAACCAAAAGCACAGGAGAACTAAAAGGTGAGGAGCTTGGTTGTATGATTCCAGAATCCAGCATTTCATTTACTATTTTTTCAACTTCTATTTTTTATGCATAAGGAATGCTGTAGGGTCTCAAGCTAACAGGGTGGGCATTTGGGATCAAAGGGATATGGTGGTCCTGGGGTATTTGGGGGGGGGGGGTAATCCTTTTGGCTCAGCAAAAACATCAAAACATTTATACAATAAAGCTGTGAGTTCTGGCTCTTTGCCTGTACCTATTGCCAGAGCTGCAGTGGTATACACCTGGCCATATAATGCTCCCTAATTATTGGTAAGATACTTGCACATACCTTAGGCAGACATAAGTTTGACCTCAGTTTGTCCAGTGCCTCCATGTAACACCATTGTCTTCCCATCCTTAATGACGGTCATTGTCATTTCATGGAAGTCAAAGTGTACTTTACCAAGGCCTTTTAGCCACTGAAGTCCCAGCACACACTCACATCCTCCCATTAGGAGCACTATCATATTTGAGCTAATCAGTTTCTTACAATTTCCAATTGAATTCCTTGCACATGGTATCACTGTTCACTTTGTTTCCATCTGCCACCATAATAGTCATAGGATCTGTTGGGGTAAGTACACATCCTAATTTGTTTGTTGTGGCAGGGTCAATGAAATTATGTGTTGACCCTATATCTATAAGTATGGAAAAAGTCTTATTGCCATGTAATCCCCACAATTTGAAAGTGTTATATGTGGGGTTACCAGTGATGGAATTAACTGTTATTTCCACCTTATCAGAGTCATCCTTTGACCCCACATTTTCCACTTATGGTGGTTCTTCATCATATACATGTGGAGGTCCTCTTCACGTTCCTCATCAACAACCAGCATAGACACTTACAATGTTTGCAAGTGTGAGCAGGAGTGAAATATTTCATCACACCAATAGCATAATCCTTTTCTCCTCCTGTCATCAAAGTAGCCTAGAGTGAACCTCTGTGTGGGGGGAGTGTTGGGTATAGGCAATATAGCCTTCTGTTGATATCCAGGCAAAATAGGGGGGTTTGTCAACATTGGCTTGTTCTTCCAATTAGGAATACTGCTAGGGGTCTTGACTGCAGCATTAGGGGTGTGGGGAACTATTGGCTTGGCAGCAACTCTAGAGCTATGCCAACAATTTAAACACTAGCCTCCTGCTTCCTTGCTAGGAATATAGCTCTAGAGAGGTTATAGAGATCAAACGTTTCCACTTCCAACCTAATTTCGTCCTTCAGGCTCCCCACAAAACTTTGTGTGTAATATATTTCTTCAAACTGGCATCCTTCACTGACAAGGATAGATCTCAGTGCCTCAAATTCATTGTAAGAGGCCCTTTTTATGCTAGTTAAGATCATATTTGTTAAAAAAATATTTAAAAATGAATAGTACTTTCGGTCGAATGAATAGTACTTTTAGTCGAATTAAAAGTATTTTCGGTCGAATTAAAAGTGTTTTCGGTCGAAATAAAAATGTTTTAATTAAAAGTGTTTTCGGTCGAATTAAAAGTGTTTTAAATCGAGAGAAGAAACAACTTATGGATTCGGTCGAATGAAAAGTTTTTGATCGAATGAAGGGCGTTTTCGGGCGAATGAAAATGTTTTCAGTCAAAAGAAAAGAATGAGTGCGAAGGAGGCTATTTCTCGACTGGAGGATTCGGTCAAAGGAATAGTTTTCCTTCGAATGAAAGTGTTAGGTTCCCTTTTCGTATATATTGGAAAGTTTTGGGTACATTTTGAATAAGTTACATAAAGTTTAGGGAATGTTAGTGTAAATTGCCAAGTTATGATTCTTCCTATAAATAGCTTCCATTCCCTTCGACTCTTCTTTTTTAGTTCCTTTGCTTCTCTTCTTAAAGGTTGAGAGAGAGAGAGAGAGCTTGGGAGACTCTTGAGATACTAAGGCAACACTTTAAGGATTTCGTACCAAAGGGCTTGATTAAGGTAAGGGATTTCGTATTTCTTACTGTTGTAAGGATTCGTTAATTAGTATCACACTACTAGTTGTTATACAACTTTGGGAAATCGTTCAACTTGTTTCGTATTTGCCTTCATTACTATTTGAATTCAAAATTCAGAGTTTGCATGTGATCATTAGAATGAATAACCTTTTAATGAAAAAGGGAGTCTTTAAGGCTTTTGTAGTTACTTGGTAACTTTTGTAGCCACCTTAGTGGCTTTTGTAGTCACTTTAAGTGACTTTCGGATAGTCCTCACAATGACGGCTATTACGCTACCGGTATGCGTTTCGTACTTTCAGATTTGTGTTCAATTTAGGCCTATGGCCACTAATGATCATTTCGTATATTTGATTTGCTTATTTGACGTAAATGCAAATTGTTATTGTTTGTTCGTCAAAGTTATGGAATTATTTCGAAATACGAATTGACATATTCGCTTCCACTTGATTTTCTCTTACTGGGCTATTTGAGCTCACCCCTATTTGTTGCTTTGTCCCTTACCATAGGTGGTAAGCATGATTAGGAGCTTGGCATGTTCGGGGAATTACAGCTTCTATTTTGTTAGCATGTCAAAAGCAATGTATTCCTTTTTGAGAACTTTACCCGAATGTGGGTAATTTGAATTGGCATTAGACTTTTGTAATATAATTTGAGGATGGATCATTCTTTTGTGATTAGTGGTTGTATGAGGCAAGGTTGTTTGTGCCTCTACCTTTTGGAGATACTTTGTTGATAATGGATTAGATGCTCTGATTATACCTTGGTGTAATTGAGTATTTATTTAGAATGCATATAATTTTGGACTTGAAGTGCATTAGTAACGGCTCCCAAGGTCGGGGGCGTTACATTCATTGTAATAGTTTTTCACGGTGGGGTTCTGCCTTAGCTTGTGAAATTCCCCCACAATACTTTCTCTAAAAAGGCTAGCAAACCTGGAGTTAAGGTCCTTAACAAATTCAGCCCAAGTTACCTTCCCTTTTGCCTTAATATAGGTGCCAAACCAAAACTATGCTTGTCCATCAAAATGTATGGATGCAAAATTTACTTTAAATTGCTCATCAACTGGATTTAATTCAAAAAACCTCTCAGCTTTTCTAACCCAATTGTAAGAGTCTTCACCATTAAAACAAGAAAAATCATTTTAGGTAATTTAGGGCAAGGATTACCAGTGGTAGTTTGGAAAAATTCCTCGTGGCCAACCTCAGGTCCTCTTTGATTTCTCAATTTCCTAGATGTTGACTCTTGTCCTTCTTTCAAATTGTACAATTGTTGTATCATAGTTTGCATTCCAGCCAGCATTTGCCTTACTGCTGGCATCTCGTCTCTCGACTGTTAAACAGACACCTTCAGGTCTGGGATTTTTGAAATGGTCTGCTTTAAAATCAACAACTGGTCATCGATAGGAACGAAATCATCGGCGAACTGAGCCTCCATAAGGCTCACATGTTCGTCAAGTTGGTGTTGCTTGCCTTGCCTTGTGTTATAACCCATTGAATTTGCACGATAGTGGATGAACTCTATTTTGAATCTTGAATTAGTATCACACTACTAGTTGTTATACAACTTTGGAAAATCGTTCAACTTGTTTCGTATTTGCCTTCATTACTATTTGAATTCGAAATTCAGAGTTTGCATGTGATCATTAGAATGAATAACCTTTTAATGAAAAAGGGAGTCTTTAAGGCTTTTGTAGTTACTTGGTAACTTTTGTAGCCACCTTAGTGGCTTTTGTAGTCACTTTAAGTGACTTTCGGATAGTCCTCACAATGACGGCTATTACGCTACCGGTATGCGTTTCGTACTTTCAGATTTGTGTTCAATTTAGGCCTATGGCCACTAATGATCATTTCGTATATTTGATTTGCTTATTTGACGTAAATGCAAATTGTTATTGTTTGTTCGTCAAAGTTATGGAATTATTTCGAAATACGAATTGACATATTCGCTTCCACTTGATTTTCTCTTACTGGGCTATTTGAGCTCACCCCTATTTGTTGCTTTGTCCCTTACCATAGGTGGTAAGCATGATTAGGAGCTTGGCATGTTCGGGGAATTACAGCTTCTATTTTGTTAGCATGTCAAAAGCAATGTATTCCTTTTTGAGAACTTTACCCGAATGTGGGTAATTTGAATTGGCATTAGACTTTTGTAATATAATTTGAGGATGGATCATTCTTTTGTGATTAGTGGTTGTATGAGGCAAGGTTGTTTGTGCCTCTACCTTTTGGAGATACTTTGTTGATAATGGATTAGATGCTCTGATTATACCTTGGTGTAATTGAGTATTTATTTAGAATGCATATAATTTTGGACTTGAAGTGCATTAGTAACGGCTCCCAAGGTCGGGGGCGTTACATTCATTGTAATAGTTTTTCATGGTGGTGTTCTGCCTTAGCTTGTGAAATTCCCCCACAATACTTTCTCTAAAAAGGCTAGCAAACCTGGAGTTAAGGTCCTTAACAAATTCAGCCCAAGTTACCTTCCCTTTTGCCTTAATATAGGTGCCAAACCAAAACTATGCTTGTCCATCAAAATGTATGGATGCAAAATTTACTTTAAATTGCTCATCAACTGGATTTAATTCAAAAAACCTCTCAGCTTTTCTAACCCAATTGTAAGAGTCTTCACCATTAAAACAAGAAAAATCATTTTAGGTAATTTAGGGCAAGGATTACCAGTGGTAGTTTGGAAAAATTCCTCGTGGCCAACCTCAGGTCCTCTTTGATTTCTCAATTTCCTAGATGTTGACTCTTGTCCTTCTTTCAAATTGTACAATTGTTGTATCATAGTTTGCATTCCAGCCAGCATTTGCCTTACTGCTGGCATCTCGTCTCTCGACTGTTAAACAGACACCTTCAGGTCTGGGATTTTTGAAATGGTCTGCTTTAAAATCAACAACTGGTCATCGATAGCAACGAAATCATCGGCGAACTGAGCCTCCATAAGGCTCACATGTTCGTCAAGTTGGTGTTGCTTGCCTTGCCTTGTGTTATAACCCATTGAATTTGCACGATAGTGGATGAACTCTATTTTGAATCTTGAAGAATTGAAAGGCTCTGAATACCAAATTGTTAAGTATGGATACTTAACTTGGTCTTATGATCGATCTTCTGAGAAGTTCTTTGAGGATGGAGGAATTGAGTGACCAAATTGCTTGGCCCAGAAGAAGAGAAAACTAAGAACACAGGAAGGAGAGAGAAATATCAATTTCTTTTCATGACAGAATGGCCTCAGCTGCACATGCTGAGCCCCTATATAGATTTGGTTCTAACAAACTCAGATCTCTCGAAAAAAGAAATACAAAAATAAAAATAAAAACAAAAACGAAAAATGAACTTAAATGCTGTATATCTTCAGGCAAAGGATCCACATAGAGTTTAGCATTGTCTTCATTGATTCTTTGACGTTCCTTAATGCAGCTTAATAGTAATGACTTCCATTAATTACTCCTTGTTAATTGTTGGGCGCGTGGTCTTCAATCGCCATGTATGTGTCTTGATAACAATGAACTCACGCGCCTTTTAACAGCTCTTTCCCTCCCGCGTGTGATTCGCTTCCCAACTGTCACTGTTGCCAAAAATTGATATCAGAATTCCTTGTCTATTGAGCTCATCCACCAACTACACTTACAGGTAATTTTGGAGGAGACCTTCTCTTAATTCGGATCTTGACAGGAATTCTTTTAGGAGAATTCCTGACAGTTGGTCGAGTTTCCTGTTTGTATGCTCGTCTTTGCTCCAGTATCGTAATTTTACGCACTGTGTATTGGATGATCCCTTATGCGTTATTTTGAAGATTTTGGTAATGATCTTTACCCTTGCTTTTTTTTATGTTCATGTGCAAATTTTGTCAGATTGTTACTTACTTTGATTCAAAACAGTGGTTACCCCTCTCATGTATTTAATCTTCCTTGGGGCCATAACTTCCATGTTGTCTATGGGCCTATCATTTGATTATGCCCTAGTTCTATGTTTCTTATTCTTAGTTAAAAAAAATTAGTCTTAAAAAAAATATATATATATCACTAGGGCCATTCAGGGCACCTATTTTGAACCGAGAAAGTGTTGAAACGAAAGAAAACTGTGGTTGAATCTCTTGTTTTATTAATTAACATTTGAGAAACTTCGTTTATTATTATTATTTTTTTCCTGAAAATGATTGGGTTCTCTTACCCCGTGAGACTAAAAATTTGTTTTTCTTTTTCTGCAATGAAATATACGTAGTTAAATATGAGCACCGACTGTATCAATCTGGGTTATTTACATTTGTATCCTAAATTTTTAATAGATGAAACGAATTTTCTTTCTATGTCAAACCTGAAATCCTACACATTTTATATACAAATTCCTAAAATAAGAAACGTACTTTCCTATTATCTTGTTCTTTTTAAATGCAAGTGCGTCATTTGCAAAATTTGATAATATACAACTAGATCGCATAATTAAAAATATAACCGGTCACAATCAAATGGTATGATCACAAAGTAGACCAACGCGTTAGTTTACCTTAACCAAATTGACAAATACGGGTGAATAAGCTTAGCTCAAAATTAGAAGAATCCAAAGGGGCGTTTCGAAAACATTAAAAAATTAAGTAGAGGGTAGGTTTCTGTCATAAAATGATAATAATAATAATAATTAAAAAAAAAAAAAAAACCTTACAACTATGTGTTCAAGGCTGGTTCCCTCAAAGGACGCCAGTTGTTGGACTTAAATTCTAATCACGGGTCCAAAATGCGGCCTCTCTGGAAACTTTTATAGACAGCTAATGATGTAACCGCGTATTTTTTAACAACATTATGTCAGCGCACCCGTGTAAAGACTAATTGGTTACGACATGTTTGGTTCCGAGCTACTTGCCACCGTCCAGAAAATGGGACAAGTTTTCCATAAGTTTTATTAACGTTGAATGCAAGTTCTACTCCGTATTCGTATCATGACTGTCTTTGAGGTTACAATGTGATCAACAACTTAAAGATAGTTTTCAAATCACTTCCATTTTGATTTTCTGTTTCAAAAAAAAATATATCAAAACAAGTTTAGTTTAATTTTTTTTTTCTCTCTTATAAAAACAAATGGATGTTTGATTATTCAGTTTTTATTTTGAGTGTTTGATTATCCAGTTTTTTTTTCCTAAGCTTTTTCTTTGGTGGTGGTTTGCGGTGGCGGTGGTGGGACGTGGCGGTGGCCGGCATATATATATAACCAAAATTGAAAACCCAAAACTCATAATTGAGAGTTTTCAAAAACAGTCATGTTTTAAAAACTGGAAAAAAAAAATGTGTGCCAAACTGAAAACGAAAACGTTTTCAAACAGAACCTGCTTATTAATTTTATTTATCCTCTAAATCCATTTCCATCACAAGCATAAGTAGTGTTGAAAGCATGGTATCGGGTTAATCATCATAACCTCATGTATATTATCATTTACACTAGTTCAATAATGTTGAAACGATTTAAATACGCTTACCACATAACGTAGTGGGTTTGAAAACATACCGTATGAAGTCTCCGAAAATTCCGATGTAGGATCCTTGTTGTTACGAGCCTCCAACACGCTTGATCTTTTTCGTAGGAACGAAAACGGCTACTAGAGTCGAGTCGTCCACGAACCAAATCCTAGAGCTTGGTGATTGCTCTAGAGAGAGTGCTATAGAGAGAGGGATTATTACTATGACTTCTGATTTATTGGGATATCTCTAGCCTTTATATAGAGATATAATTAGAGACTGCCTTTACCTCAAACTCTTAGGAGATAAAGATCATCTAATTAACTATAATAAATTCAGACTAACAAATACACATTATCTGTTAGTGGGCGGATAATGGGTCCATTGACCCAATTTATTAACAAATAACATGCTTGCCAAGTCTCATATGATTTTTGCCATATTAGTATGTCGTTAGGTTGCTGCACGATCATATAATAGGAAGTAAAGAACTACCGACTGAATCAATGTCCGTCCTTACTTTTGCAGGCAGGACAACAATTCATATCTCCACGGGTTGGACTACTAATCAGCTATATGTACATCTAGCGTTGTTAAAGTAAATAGGATATAGCTCCACAAAATTTGGTGTGTATCATTATGTCGCTAAATTACTGACAGCCAGGACGACTTTGTAAAACTCGTATAGCGATATGAATTTCAAATACAATTCCAAAGGGTGCGCAAATAGAAGATAATGTGTGAAATAGTGTCATCCTAACTAAACGTTATGCCTAGATATTACATTCTACGAGTTAATAGGCACGTAATTTTACAAATTAAGATAAGCAATTTAAAGATTAAAATATAGCTGAAAATTGTAAACGTTATTTGTATTGTCTGATTAACCGTATTGCAACAAGTTAATTGCTAATGTAATTGAGCAAATAAATCAGAATGTCCACCAAAAAAAAAAAATTGCTGAAACAAAATTCTAACTAAAAAAGAAAAAAAGTTAAGCAATATGTTAAAACAAAAGTTTTCCCTACCAACAAAAGATAACAAAGACGAAGTATCTCAGATGAAACTTCGTATCTGGACCTTGTGTTCGTGTTTAGTATGCAAATAAAATCCACACTTCGAATGTCCCACAAAGATTTAAACATGTGATCCTTAATTAGTAAATTAAATACGAAAGATTGTAAAAGGAAGTTTCTTTTGACCGGGTATAATTGAGTGCCGTTCGCTTTCCTAGCTCATCTGTTGTTGTTGATGGTCCTTGAAGTCCCACATGTAGGAATTTCTCTTTTTCTTGAGCTTATCATTATGATAATTTGAATGCTTAATGGACGACAACCGAGCGATCGTTCTTTTAAAGGTGGATCAGATTGGACCATTAAGTTGTGTTACTTTAACGACGACTATGACCCAAGGGTGTAAAGAGGGATGGCGGTCAATCTTTGGCTTCCGGATAAAGAGAGGGGCGACGACAGAGAAAGAAGGGGGTGGCGGCAAGAAAGGCAAGCCAAGTGGATGAGAAACTCTGAAACTAAGTAAAAATGGCCAAGTCGGTGTGGGTGGGCGACAGGCCGGCCACGTCGGAACAGGAATTTACAGGTCTGTACGGGTATGAGAAAAAATAAACAAGTATTTATTTTTCATGCATGTGCCCAGATTTTTTAGGGCTTTTGTGTCCAGGTCTATCAAGTGGAGAAATTACAAAAGAATTTTCACTTAGAATTTTCACTTAGTCACTTATACCCAATTCCTAATTACACCAAATCTTAACTCACTATTTTTCTCTCAATAAATAAAAACTCTCAAGGTAATGTTCACATTCACTAGTGTTGTTACAAAAACACTTGACACTGTCATTGGAGCAACGATAATAAGTTTTAAATTCTTTATATTGTCTTTAGCTGGGCTAACTCACGGTGTATTGCTGCTTTAACTCTCAATGAATAACGGCCCGGTGTTTTAGTGTGCAAAATCCTTCTGCATATTTCTCCTTTTAGAGGAGAAGAAGTAGGTGAATTGCTTGGTTAAAAGCAGGCAACGGAGCAGTTTTGCTTGTGCTGCCACAGTAACAACAATCCATATATAGCCAAGAATCATATGGCAGATTGGTATTGATATTTACCTCCATAATATTATTCGGGACATAGGCCCAATTCTAAATTGAAAATGCCCTCCCTGTTAAATGCCACACATTATCAATTGTTCACTTTGTCAACATGCAACTTGATGCAATTGAAGACAACATCTAACATCAAAAATGATTGGAGATAGAGTCTGGTACCATCTATGATCCTGATGGTACCACATTGACATACGTTCATCTCATTAAGCATGTGAAAGAAAAGATGATGAAGCTAAAATTCGTGTGACTATGCTGATTGCTTAATTCCTTGAGATCTTTGGAAAACATTGCTACACTTATAGTCGAGCCGATTTTTCACTAATACTGACAGATGTTTCACAGGCTTCCGATGATGTTACATTTAGTGTGGATGTCACTGTAGCATGAGTAGTAGGCTAAATATACAGCTTATGAATGTGTATTTGGAGATGTTGCCACTTTTTCTATGTTTACACAATTGGGATTTGTTGACGTACTGTCAACGGTAACAGTAAAAGATGATGGACACTTTGGTTGTACTTTAGTCATTTGAGCTCTACTTTAATCATCTAAACTCTACTTTTGTCATTAAAACAACTACATCACAACATATGTAAGGTTTTTGACATAAAAAAAAGAGCGCAAATGTGAAAAGTGAAAGTCACATATCACTACTCCGATGAAGTCATTGAAATTGCAACGTACCACTGGGAACAATGGGTGAAAGTTTGGCACGAATTGATGCAATCCTCAATGGGATTGGCTCACTTGGGAAAAAAAATGGGGTGCAATCCACAAAGGGGTTGGCTCACTTTGAAAAAAAAGGGGTTGCCGATGAACGTTTGCTGGGTCTGATAATAATGTCCAAATTCATGCATAGCAGTGGTTTCCTTTTGACACTACTTTTTTTCCTCAGCATCTCCTGTTTGACACTAGTTTTGGTTTTCATTGTTTTCGGATTCATGTTAGGTCAATCAATTTCAAGGCCAAAGAGCCTTTTCCTGTTACATGATAGTCATTGTTTCTCAAGTCCTTTGTTGTTGCTACAACACTTTGTGGTTCGAATTTGATGCTTGATGGCCTTTAAGAGACCTTTAGACCATCTTTCTTGATGGGTTGTGATATAACTCAAATATAACTCCCAATAATTGGAGAATACCCGGCAATCCCAGTCTAACTAGGAGATCAATAATTATCTTATCAGGATTCTAACTCTATCATCAGAGATAGACACTCATCAGAGATAGACACATGATCCTCTAGCACTACAAAAAAAGTGATTTGTCGTGACGCCCTATGCCGGCGGCCACACGGAAGTGTTGCTATAGATGGTCTACAACGGCGCCTCCACGATGACCGTTGCCATAGGGTCTACAACGACGGGTTTAGCCGGCGATGACATCTTCAGCGCTGTCATTGGCCATATTTTCATGTCAAAATATCAGCGCCAAACTTTAGCGCCCAAAGGTATCCTATGCCGGCAGTTTAAGTGTTTTTGTCGACGGTTTCATCGCTAGGATAGAACATGCTTGTTTATATCCCATTTTTCCTCTCTTCTTTTTCATTTATCTTTATGTTTCTTCCTCTGAACGCAGTGGACTTGAGGTTCATCTCTCTCTCTCTCTCTCTGTCTTATCCATTCTCCTTTCTTACTGAATCCATCCCTTTTGCACAATCCCCCTTCTCTTCCAATTTCCATATTTGAAATCTCAATTCTTATCTCTAACGATTCTTCAATTTTTTGTAGGATTGAACAAGTTTCAACTTTACCTAATCAGGAAACTGTTTCTTTCATCCTGTTGCAGCTAGAAACTAGATCGGGAACAACACCAGGATTCAGGCCTGCAAAAGAGAACACGGAGTGACCGCCGGGTGGGGTTCCGGCGGGGGAACGATCCGATGCTTAAGTCAGAGAAGGCTAACAAGGTAGAACTCTGAAAAGCAATATTGCACAATGTGTATATGTGTGAACTTAGCTTTACCTGGGGGGCTTGACCCCCTTTATATAGTGGTAGCAAGAGGAGTCCAATTAGAATTAGGCTTCAGTCAACTCTCGTCAGAATCTCATTAGGATCCTAGAGGATCCCATATTGATCTCTGCTGATAGAGTCAGAGCTTCTTTAGGATTCTGTCCGGCGACTAATATTGTAAGTGCCATATTAGTAATGAGCCAGCATGGCCTACGTGTCATAACTGCCACGTGTAGTCCGTAGATAGGAGGGATATTTTTAGCAATATCATATGCCCCCTGCTTTTACCAGCGTTTAATGAAGCGGGTGGAAGCACACATTTTTCACTGGCGATAGCGAAATATGCTAAAGAAGAACGAGATTGAATCTGTTTGTCTGACATTTCAAATATTCAAAGAGTGCTCTGCTCGGACAAAATTATGTTCCGACACGGTTCTGCTCGGGCAGTGTTCTGGTCGGACATGGTTCTGTTCGGAAAGGGTTTTGCTCGGACATGGTTCTGCTCGGACATGGTTCTGCTCGGGCAGTACTCTGCTCGGACATGGTTCTGTTCGGACAGGATTCTGCTCGGACATGGTTCTGCCCTGACCATATTCTACTCGGACATGGTTCTGTTCGGTCATCGTTCTGCTCAGACATGGTTCTGCTCGGACCATGTTCTGCCTGGACACGATTCTGTTCGGATGGGATTATGTTTGGGCAGAATTCTGTTCGGATGGAATTCTGCTCGGGCATGAATGTGCTCGGCCAAGATCACTCTGTTAAGACAGAGTGTTCGGACAGTATTCTGTTCGGGTAGCATTCTGCTTGGATGGAATTCTGCTCGGGTATGAATATGTTCGGCCAAGATCACTCTGTTAAGACAGAGTGTTCGGACAGGATTCTGTTCGGGCAGAATTCTGTTCGGCTGTTGTCACTCTGCTTGGGCAGAGTGTTCGGACAGGATTCTGTTCGGGTAACATTCTGCTCGGATGGAATTCTGCTCGGGCATGAATGTGCTCGGCCAAGATCACTCTGTTAAGACAGAGTGTTCGGACAGGATTCTGTTCGGGTAGCATTCTACTCGGATGGAATTCTGCTCGGGAATAAATGTGTTCGGCCAAGATCACTCTGTTAAGACAGAGTGTTCGGACAGGATTCTGTTCGGCTGTTGTCACTCTGCTCGGGCAGAGTGTTCGGACGAGATTCTGCTCGGACACAATTCTGCTCGGCCGTTCTCACTCTGCTTGGGCAGAGTGTTTTGGACGAGATTCTGCTCGGGCATAACTCTGCTCGGGCAGAATTCTGTTCGGGTGTTCTCATTCTGCTCGGGCAGAGCGCTCGGACAAGATTCTGCTCGGGCATAATTCTGCTCGGGCATAATTCTGTTCGGACGTTCGCACTCTGTTCGAGCAGAGTGTTCGGACTAGATTTTGATCGGCCATCATCTGGGTTTCTTCCACATGTCCCCTGCTCCATTTAATATATTTTTTTTAGCGGGAATTTGAAAATTTTCAATCTTCTACTCTTCAGTTTATGACACGTGTGGGGAAAACGAACCGTTGCGTTCCCCAAGAAACGGTTACTTGGGGTTTTCCTATAAAAAAGAGAACTTTCGCTTCATTTTACCTTCACTCGAAAATTCTTGGAAGCACACTATTCTGCAAGTAAGTCTTTCCTTCTACTCTTTCTGTTCAGCACTTCAAGTTTTTCATAGTTTCCTAGTTGTAGTAGAAAACATGTCCGAAACTTCGTCGTCTACTTCCTCGTCCAGAGAGAACGTTTGTGTAAGTAGTTCATCTTCGAGTTCAGAGAGAGTTGCAACTTTGGGAAGTGAAGTTGCAACTTCAAATCCACAACCTCCACTACCTTCAACTTCTCAACCATTCCAACCTTCATCCTCTCAACCAGTACCACCTTCATTTTCTCAACCTTCGCAATCTTTGTCCAGAAAGAATCCTTTAGGAGATGTAAAGGATCAGGCCGAGGATAAGGCTAATCCCAAGCCTTGGTATACTGCTGACGAGAAATCCAGTAAGATGTCTACTGAAGATTTGCAGGATTTAATTCGGGAATATCCTCTTCCCGAAGGTTGGTATGCTCGTCTTCCTGGTTTGGGTGAACCAGCTAACTATGGCACAAAGTTTGAAACGGGTGTCTACGAAGAGCAGGTGAAGTCTGGGTATAGGCTTCCACTTCATCCTTTTGCTCTTCGTTTCTTTGAGCATTATCGCATGGCTCCCGGGCAGCTTGTTCCAAATGGTTGGAGGAAGCTTGCCGGTCTTATATATTTGGTCCAGACTTCAGGCTACAAACCAGATGTAAAAGATTTTATGAGAGCCTTCTTTGAAATCTGTTTCGTCAAAGGAGTTGCCAACTGCCCGGGATGGTATTACATTCATAGTAGGCAACGACTTCTGAAGGGAGGCCCGAAGTCGAATAAAGGCTGGCATTCTAAATACTTCTTTGTTGGTCGTATGGACAAGGGGGAGCTTCTATTTGATAGAGACTGGAATCCTTATTGTAAGGATTTTGAAAATCCTGGCAAGCTTCCTCCCAACAATCTGACTAAGCACATACTTAGTCATATGAAGCTTCGAGGTGGTCTTTGCATAGACGAGCCTCTTTTGGAGGAGCAATTGGAGTGGGCGAAGATCATTCCTCCAAAGCCCATTCCAGCTGGTCTTTTGATTCATCCTCCTCCTCCTGCTTTTCCTAGCATGTCGTCTGCCGAGACCGTTTCTCTAGGTGTGCTTTGTACATAAGTCATCAATTTTAATTTGATTTCAATGTTTATTCCCGTATTAATTTCTTTCTCCGTTGCAGAAATGGCTAGCGAAAGTGGAAAATCGCAGCAGGGAGGCTTCCTTAACGTTCTCCAGAAAGCTAAGGGGAAGCGAAAGGAGAAGCAGCCAAGCGCGGAGTTGCCCCTGCTCCTAAGAGGACTAGAGTCACTCTTCCAGAACGCTCTCCATAGATTCTTGAGCAATTGTCTATCGAAGATGATCCTATTTTTCGTCCGAGATGGACACTCAAGCGTGATGCCCTTGGGATGCCGGACAGTCAGGTCTCGGAGCAGCATCTTGCTCGGATATAATTCTTCCTCGAGATAAGGAGGTTTTCCAGACTCAGACACATGAGACGTTTGCCTGCTCTTTTGCTCAGGCCGTCTATACGGTAACGTCCTTTGTCTCAACTATGTTTCTGTTTCGTTTTCAACTTTCAGTTAGCTGATGGTTCCAATCTTCATTCCAGATGTACGTCAGCGGATCTAAGATGCTTTCTCGCTTTGAGATGGCAAGGCAAGTGGCGGCCGAGGAGGCTCAGCCACCCATCGTGCTGAAGAGCTGAGCAAGCAAGAGGAAGATCATCTTGCTCAGATTGCGGCTCTGGAGAAGAGGCTGGAGCGGGTGAAAAGGAGGGCTGCAGAAGAGGTGACTAAAGCTGGAGACCAAGGCATCCGCGACTTCTTGGATGGGAAAGCTGGTGATGAATGGCTTAAGAAGCGGACCGAAGATGGCCTGGAGATTTATGAGCTTGGCTATGCGAAGGCCAAGGAGATGTTTGCTGAGCGCTTTCCTGACATCCCCTTGGATGATTTCGTTCTGCCTGCGGTAGTGTCACCATCTGGAGTGACTGCTATGCCTTTAGAGGCAGGGGATGCCGCAGCTTCTCATCTTCCAGGGGAAAGTCCTTCTGGTGATGCCCCCGAGGCTTAGATTCGTATCTAGTCTCTTTGCTTTATTTGGACAGAATTTTGATGCCCTCTTAAGGGCTTGTTGTAAAACTCTATCTTTTATTTTATGGTATTTTGCTCTTACTATGTGTTTCTCGTGGTTTATGTTTACCATTCACACAGTATTATTCATTTTTCCTTTGACTCAAACCCTTTAATCATCACTTAAAGAGTCGGCAAAGGAGTCGAGCACCCTCGCTCGGCCGGTATTTCGAAGAAGCAAAAGTTTTGGTGGAGTGACGATGCCCCCATTAACATCTGTTTCTTCACGGATTTAGATCTGTTGCTAATCCGTGTGGCTTCTCTTGTATTTTTATAAAACCCAAGAGTTATACACTCTGTTCGGGCAGAGTGCTCGGCCGTCATTCTGTTCGGGCAGAATGTTTTGGCTAAGCTTGTTACTCTGTTCGGGCAGAGTGCTTCGGCCATCACTCTGTTTAGACAGAATGTTTTTGGTTAAGTTTTTTCACTCTGTTCGGGCAGAGTGTTCGGCCGTCACTCTGTTCGGACAGAATATTTTTGGCTAAGCTTGTCACTCTGTTCGGGCAGAGTGTTCGGCCGTCACTCTGTTTAGACAAAATGTTTTGGCTACGCTTACATTACAACAATACTGAGAAAAAATAACTTTATTGCTATAGGAAAAGATAAAGTTTTACATTGGATTGCTTGACAACCCATTTATTTGAAACAATCTGTTGAAGACTCTTTTTAAGATATTGGAGTTCTGACAAGGTCTGTGCCCCTTATCCCCCAAAAAAGGAAGTGTTTTGGCTCAGGCTAAGACACTACTAGTAATATCTGCGCAAGTTCTCAGCATTCCAAGTAGGAGGGATGGATTCCCCAGAAAGTGTCACCAGTGCGTAGGCGCCTGGTTTGACCACCTTTATAACACGGTAGGGTCCTTCCCAGTTTGGAGATAACTTTCTCGTCACTGCCTTTGGATCGGAGACTTCTAGTTTGCGAATGACTAAATCTCCCTCGTTGAACTGCTTGAATCGGACTCTCTGATTGTAATATCGTGCCACTCGTTGTTTTATGACAACGGATCGTGTATGGGCTTGAGTTCGAGCTTCTTCTACCAAATCAAGATTTGCTCGGAGTCCAACTTCGTTGTTTAATTCGTTGAAGTGTAAGGCCCGTATTGTTGGAACTCCTATCTCAACTGGCAACATTGCCTCCGTTCCATAGCAGAGTAAGAAAGGCGTTTCCCCTGTGACTGAATGTGGGGTTGTTCGATAAGCCTACAACACTTTGGGGAGTTTGTCCACCCATGCGCCTTTAGCTTCGTCTAGCTTCTTCTTCAATCCTTGTAAGATGCTTCGATTCATGTTTTCAGTCTGTCCGTTGGATTGTGGATGAGCTACAGAAGTGAACCTCAAATCGATCGACAGGTTCGTACAAAAGGTTCGGAAGTTATTGTTGTCGAATTGTTTTCCATTATCAACGACCAAAGCTCTTGGTACTCCAAAATGACAGATGATGTTTTTCCAGAAGAAGTCTTCGCACTTGGCTGAAGTGATGGTTGCCAGAGATTCTGCTTCAGTCCATTTGGTGAAGTAGTCTATCGTTACGATCACAAATCCTCGTTGGTCGGACGCCACGGGAAAAGGTCCCAGTAGATCCATTCCCCATACAGCAAAGGGAATGGGGGAAACAATGGAAGTTAAACGAGTAACTGGTGTATGAGAAACCGGAGCAAACTTCTGACATTTATCGCATCTTCGTGTGAATTCGATGACGTTCTTCTGCATCGTAGGCCAGTAGTATCCTTGCCTTAAGATTTTCTGTGCCAGTGTCCTCCCTCCGAGGTGTTGGCCGCATATCCCTTCATGTACTTCTTGTAATGCGTATAGGGATTCTGATGGGCGTAGACATCTGAGCTAGGGAAGGCTGCATGATTTCTTGTATAGAGTCCCTTTGTAACGACCCAAACCAACGGGCAGGCCCGCGAGCTAGGCACGTGACCGGCCGCAGACCCAGTAGACTCCAACCAAGGGCTCTGCTAGGCCTTACTCGCTAAAACAACATACAATCTGCAGCGGAAATTAAAACTTCTACAAACCTTAATTACATTTTCATATCTTTATTTGAATACAACACTCATGCTGCAATTCCTCATAACTCTAATTTATCAATAACTAAAACTAAACCAACAATCTAAAAACTTAGCGACTTATTCTATGCAGTCTCCGGAGCTCCGCGCCATATTGTCCTTCTTATGCTCCTCAACATCACCTTACTTTCAACCTGAAATGATAAGTAAGGGATGAGCTTCCACAAGCTCAGTAAGTAACCAATGATTCAACCAGGTGGACCATGGCATGCCAGAAAATAATTCACTTTAAATTATAGCAACATTTGAATCTGAAATAATAAAGTAATCATCCGGTAAATGAAATATAGTACATGAAACAAAACTGAGGTATAAAATCAATAGCACAAAATCTCAAGATAAACAGTTCCATCTCAACATCAGTTCAAACGATATGCTGCGGTCAGCGTATGAGCCCCCCTGACTAGGGCCCGAAATCCCTCCTACACCCGGGATAAAATTTGTGGACGCATGGGCGAACCACCAGCCATAGTACTATGCATCAACGTATGAGCCCCGTTGACCAGGGCCCGAAATCCAACTTTCCCCCGTGGATATAGGGCACAGCAATCGAGTAAACCAAAAACCCCCTTTGGGTTCATCGAACAAAATCACTCATCAATTGATTCTCAACCATCCTCACCCCTTTCAATAATCATCAAAATATTCACAATAACGTCAATACAAAACATTTCAAATCTGAGTTCCATTTCAATTTCTAGACAAAACATCGTTTACATGCTGGTCCGGTTTTTCTTTGACGAGAATAAAACACTAAAATCTTTTTGGTAATTTAAGCCAGAGCAGTTAAACGTACTTAAAACGGTCAATACTAATAAACAACAGATTTTTAACAGTAGATAAACATATACGTTGCATATAAAAATACTAGTTGAATCAAGGGTCACTTACTTGTCGCTAACACATTTCCTCGATCCAAAATCTAGCCCGATGATCAGTTGTTACTTTTGACCAATAAAATCGTTAATGCCATTACTTTCATCTCCATAGCCCCGACTTCATTATAACCGAAGGGTATCATTGATGAAAATGCAAAATTCCTGTCGAATATTTTCTCAAACAACTCAGACGCCGCATTCAACCGCAACCACACCTACACAATAGACACACTTGCCTAAGCGCATGCAACACGTACTCCTATCGGTGCGCGCACACAAATCACCCAGATACCACAATCACACAGCCACACACACACACACACACCGGCCTTACACAATATCGTGTTGCCTAAATAGCAACAGCACGTGCTTCTCAAACAACAGTGTCCCACATGCACCCCTATTACACCCATCATCCAACAACCACCACACCTACACACTTGCCTAATTACATGCACCGTACACCCACCGTTGCACACACAAACCACCCAAATGCTAGAATACAGTCATACACATCCCAATCAGCACCTTTCGATTTCACGCCACAACCATCAATAATTGAACCTGACAGATTGCCTCATCAATCAACACAGTCCTAAATTCCATTCATCGTCGTCATATACACCAGTAACACCGCCATAGTTACTCCAGTCTAGCTAACACAAGCACTATAATTAAACCACCACTTCAACCACAATAACGCAATCATACCACCGAACACTGTTTCATAGTCAATACCACCGAACACCCAACATACCAGCTACTAGCTTCCACAACCAATCTACCACTTCATGTGCCACTTTCCAACAATTCACAACTAGTCCACCACCATTCTTGCTATTGCGCTACACCCAAAAACCAACTCTAAAGCACCCTCCACATTACGCACCCAAACAAATCACAACTGTTACACACAAACACCTAATTTATCCCATTTCATTCACCGCCAACACTGCCGCTAAATCACTACCCTGCACAGCCAGCAAAATCACAACACCGCTATCAAACCCCGCTTTACTGTCAATATCATTCCCCAGTAGCGACGGCAAATCGGATGGCTAGTGGCCATGACTGGGCAATAGGATGGGATCCACGGTGGTGCAGCCTCTAGCCTTGCATATTTCGTTAGTGTGGAGGGGCTGAAGATCGACGACATGGCAAGACCGCGGTGGCGATCGAAGGTACAACAAAACCTAAGGTACCTCCGATCGTGATGGCTCCGGTAGCTCTCAGTGGTTCACGACTGGTTGTGGATCTGGTCGATGGGCGGCGATAGCACGGCTAGATGGCGGTAATGAAGGCGACGGGCCGTGCGTTTGGCGGAGATGCCCACCGGAGCTGCTTGGCGGTGGCGGTTGGTCAGTGGACGGAGGGAGAGCCGATGACTGGCCCATGGTAATTGTCTCAACTGTTGGTTGATCGCAAGCCGTTCTGTGGGAAATTTGTGCGGCGCCTTACACGGCAGTTCCAATGGCCTTTGATCGTCGGTTGGAGAGGGAGACTCAGGGACTGGTCGGTGGTTAGTCCTGTGCGGTGGTGGCAGCGGCGCAATGGCTGCGGCGTGGTGGTCATGGAGGCTCGGTGAAAGGGGCCCTGGAGTTGCTCGCCGACGGTGGGACTGCCAACCGAAGTAGCGGCGATTGGTGAAGGCGTTGAGCCGGAGCTGCTCTCCGGTGACCGCGATGTGGCCAGAAGTGGATGCCCCGGCCAGTAGAGACGCCGCCTGCTCTAGGGCCGGCTGTCTTATTCTTTTTCTTTCTTCTCACCTCCCTTTCTCTTTTCTTTTCTTTTCTTTTCTCTTTTCTATCTATTCTTTTTTTTTTCTTTTTCTCCTTTATTTCATTTTACTTTGTTATATATCTATATTCTTTTAATTGCTTCTAGTGTCTCCTTCTTTATAACCTCAAATCTCTCTCTATCATTTCTCTTTTTTTTTCTGCAATATTAAAATAACTGAACTGAGAGATCAAATATTTATGAAATCAACCCTAATTTAATTATAGCTTCTCAAATTACCAAATAACCTTCATTCATTTCTCTGTTGCACCCTGCGTCATAAACTACAACTTATGATTGTTATAAATTGTCGCTAAAGACCAAATACTATTGCTCAAAAATCGTTGCCAAAAACCTTATAACTAATAAGATAGGATTTACCATAAACCAGACATAAGGTCGGGGTATTACATTATCCTCCCCTTAAAGAAATTTCGTCCTCGAAATTTGGTACTCCTTACACAGTTGACCTTAATCATGTTTGATCTCAGATAACCATCAGCATAACATCTCAAGTGTACCACACAACTAAATCCATCCAAAAGGTTGACAACCAACTCGAATATAATCTGAAGCGACTTTACAGGCACCTGTACTAAAGACCTTAAGGCACCAAGCTGTGTGATACGGATTTAACACACTTTAACCCATTGATAAACGATACTTCAAAACTAGATTGCTCTGATCTCATCTCCATCATAAAATTAACTCAAAGCTTACTTTAATTCACCAAAGAAAAATACGTCTAAGATCATACTTTTAAATTAAAACCTTCGCAAATTATAAATGTTATCTCCATAATTCTGAACTTATACGACTAAATAGTCGCTAAACAATGAAGTTCCACCATGTGATCAAATTTCTAGAGTATCAAATATATTCATCAAAATCAACCATGAAATCAACTTGAGACCAGGATATTACATACTTCTTGCACAATCTACTTAATAGTAGCAAGCTTAACTTCAAGCCTATGGCGTACTAAGGTACTAAGCAATCATCTCATATGATTTTCACTCTAAGGATCCCACCTTGAGTTCTAACTATAACTCTTATCAGCCTAGTCATGACTCTACGGAATCATATACCTCTCAACACCGCACCACAATTCACACCTATGAAAATCTAACATTTAAAATTTTCATGTGAAATTGTAACGCTTAGCTCGAACATATTAGATCGCCATTTATGCTCCTCTAGTCGCCAACTTTAACAGACCCCTTCACCTTTCTAAAGTCCTCAAATATTTCACATAAAAAAAAATATACTCTTCACTTCGTGGCTCAATCATAATCATTCTATAGACATAAATAACTTTTTTTTTTTTTGAAAGGATAAAATACTTAATCCCGTCAAAGATGGTGAGCAACTAGTTCTAGTCCTCAATGACATCATTTCATCCTCTGGTAGTTCACACCTTGAAGTCAAATAGATAAAGTCATGCATGTCAATCAATGTAGGACCCTGGGCTACAACTAAAACCCAAAATGCACGCTCAAAACATCATTACTCATACATCTCCGCCATAGTCCAATATACGCACATAACCTATACATAGTGAAATGAGGATATAAGATCCAAAGTCAAATCCTCGTGTGCATTCACAGCAAAGTCAACCCAGTGGCTCTATGCTCTCAGACTAAATTTTGCTCGTCCCATTCGCGCATTCCAAATCAAAGTACTACTATTCTACGAAACCTTATTTCAAAAACTTATAAACTCAGAAACCTCACTATAATAGAAAAAATTTCACTTAGCACTCTAAAGGTCGCAACTAAGAGCTATGAACTAAGAGCTAAGAGCTCCGAGTTACAAGCTACAAGCTCCAAGAACTTCAAGAACTCACAGCCTTGCATATCTCTATCTAGCCATTATGTTAATGTTGTCATACAACCTTGATTAGGTTTTGGAAACTAGAAGCATATATCTCCAGCTTCACCCAATAAAAAAAATGAGTCTTCCTATTGATATCTATAACCTTCGAAACATAAGTCATAATCACCAATAGCAACCTAAAGCAACGTCACCAATAAAATATCATCACTTAAGGTTTTATAACCTAACCAGCGAAATCATTACTTAAACCTCAATATCCCAAGAGCGTAATGCTCTGATACCATTTCTGTAACGACCCAAACCAACGGGCAGGCCCGCGAGCTAGGCACGTGACCGGCCGCAGACCCAGTAGACTCCAACCAAGGGCTCTGCTAGGCCTTACTCGCTAAAACAACATACAATCTGCAGCGGAAATTAAAACTTCTACAAACCTTAATTACATTTTCATATCTTTATTTGAATACAACACTCATGCTGCAATTCCTCATAACTCTAATTTATCAATAACTAAAACTAAACCAACAATCTAAAAACTTAGCGACTTATTCTATGCAGTCTCCGGAGCTCCACGCCATATTGTCCTTCTTATGCTCCTCAACATCACCTTACTTTCAACCTGAAATGATAAGTAAGGGATGAGCTTCCACAAGCTCAGTAAGTAACCAATGATTCAACCAGGTGGACCATGGCATGCCAGAAAATAATTCACTTTAAATTATAGCAACATTTGAATCTGAAATAATAAAGTAATCATCCGGTAAATGAAATATAGTACATGAAACAAAACTGAGGTATAAAATCAATAGCACAAAATCTCAAGATAAACAGTTCCATCTCAACATCAGTTCAAACGATATGCTGCGGTCAGCGTATGAGCCCCCCTGACTAGGGCCCGAAATCCCTCCTACACCCGGGATAAAATTTGTGGACGCATGGGCGAACCACCAGCCATAGTACTATGCATCAACGTATGAGCCCCGTTGACCAGGGCCCGAAATCCAACTTTCCCCCGTGGATATAGGGCACAGCAATCGAGTAAACCAAAAACCCCCTTTGGGTTCATCGAACAAAATCACTCATCAATTGATTCTCAACCATCCTTACCCCTTTCAATAATCATCAAAATATTCACAATAACGTCAATACAAAACATTTCAAATCTGAGTTCCATTTCAGTTTCTAGACAAAACATCGTTTACATGCTGGTCCGGTTTTTCTTTGACGAGAATAAAACACTAAAATCTTTTTGGTAATTTAAGCCAAAGCAGTTAAACGTACTTAAAACGGTCAATACTAATAAACAACAGATTTTTAACAGTAGATAAACATATACGTTGCATATAAAAATACTAGTTGAATCAAGGGTCACTTACTTGTCGCTAACACATTTCCTCGATCCAAAATCTAGCCCGATGATCAGTTGTTACTTTTGACCAATAAAATCGTTAATGCCATTACTTTCATCTCCATAGCCCCGACTTCATTATAACCGAAGGGTATCATTGATGAAAATGCAAAATTCCTATCGAATATTTTCTCAAACAACTCAGACGCCGCATTCAACCACAACCACACCTACACAATAGACACACTTGCCTAAGCGCATGCAACACGTACTCCTATCGGTGCGCGCACACAAATCACCCAGATACCACAATCACACAGCCACACACACACACACACACACACACACCGGCCTTACACAATATCGTGTTGCCTAAATAGCAACAGCACGTGCTTCTCAAACAACAGTGTCCCACATGCACCCCTATTACACCCATCATCCAACAACCACCACACCTACACACTTGCCTAATTACATGCACCGTACACCCACCGTTGCACACACAAACCACCCAAATGCTAGAATACAGTCATACACATCCCAATCAGCACCTTTCGATTTCACGCCACAACCATCAATAATTGAACCTGACAGATTGCCTCATCAATCAACACAGTCCTAAATTCCATTCATCGTCGTCATATACACCAGTAACACCGCCATAGTTACTCCAGTCTAGCTAACACAAGCACTATAATTAAACCACCACTTCAACCACAATAACGCAATCATACCACCGAACACTGTTTCATAGTCAATACCACCGAACACCCAACATACCAGCTACTAGCTTCCACAACCAATCTACCACTTCATGTGCCACTTTCCAACAATTCACAACTAGTCCACCACCATTCTTGCTATTGCGCTACACCCAAAAACCAACTCTAAAGCACCCTCCACATTACGCACCCAAACAAATCACAACTGTTACACACAAACACCTAATTTATCCCATTTCATTCACCGCCAACACTGCCGCTAAATCACTACCTTGCACAGCCAGCAAAATCACAACACCGCTATCAAACCCCGCTTTACTGTCAATATCATTCCCCAGTAGCGACGGCAAATCGGATGGCTAGTGGCCATGACTGGGCAATAGGATGGGATCCACGGTGGTGCAGCCTCTAGCCTTGCATATTTCGTTAGTGTGGAGGGGCTGAAGATCGACGACATGGCAAGACCGCGGTGGCGATCGAAGGTACAACAAAACCTGAGGTACCTCCGATCGTGATGGCTCCGGTAGCTCTCAGTGGTTCACGACTGGTTGTGGATCTGGTCGATGGGCGGCGATAGCACGGCTAGATGGCGGTGATGAAGGCGACGGGCCGTGCGTTTGGCGGAGATGCCCACCGGAGCTGCTTGGCGGTGGCGGTTGGTCAGTGGACGGAGGGAGAGCCGATGACTGGCCCATGGTAATCGTCTCAACTGTTGGTTGATCGCAAGCCGTTCTGTGGGAAATTTGTGCGGCGCCTTACACGGCAGTTCCAATGGCCTTTGATCGTCGGTTGGAGAGGGAGACTCAGGGACTGGTCGGTGGTTAGTCCTGTGCGGTGGTGGCAGCGGCGCAATGGCTGCGGCGTGGTGGTCATGGAGGCTCGGTGAAAGGGGCCCTGGAGTTGCTCGCCGACGGTGGGACTGCCAACCGAAGTAGCGGCGATTGGTGAAGGCGTTGAGCCGGAGCTGCTCTCCGGTGACCGCGATGTGGCCAGAAGTGGATGCCCCGGCCAGTAGAGACGCCGCCTGCTCTAGGGCCGGCTGTCTTATTCTTTTTCTTTCTTCTCACCTCCCTTTCTCTTTTCTTTTCTTTTCTTTTCTCTTTTCTATCTATTCTTTTTTTTTTCTTTTTCTCCTTTATTTCATTTTACTTTGTTATATATCTATATTCTTTTAATTGCTTCTAGTGTCTCCTTCTTTATAACCTCAAATCTCTCTCTATCATTTCTCTTTTTTTTTCTGCAATATTAAAATAACTGAACTGAGAGATCAAATATTTATGAAATCAACCCTAATTTAATTATAGCTTCTCAAATTACCAAATAACCTTCATTCATTTCTCTGTTGCACCCTGCGTCATAAACTACAACTTATGATTGTTATAAATTGTCGCTAAAGACCAAATACTATTGCTCAAAAATCGTTGCCAAAAACCTTATAACTAATAAGATAGGATTTACCATAAACCAGACATAAGGTCGGGGTATTACACCCTTCTACTAAGGCATACCGTTCAGCTTTGACACGAAGATTCTTCGCCTCATGTCTTGCACTTGGTAATTCGCCTGTGGATAAGTATTTGACGATGATGTCCATCCAACAGGGTTCTTGATCTATGATTTCAATGTCAGGTTGAGAACCGATACTGCGGTCCTTTAGGAATTCAAGGTATACCGGTCGTCGGACATTGGTTTCTTCAGTAGAAGCAAGTCTTGATAATGTGTCTGCCTGAGTATTTTGATCCCTGGGGATCTGGTGAATGGTGAAGTTTTGAAACTTCACTGCTGAATTTTTAACTAACTCAAGATATTGAGCCATTCTTTCATCTCTGGCCTCATAATCTCCCAAGACGTGATTGACCACTAGTTGAGAATCACTATAAACTGATAGTGAGTCCACCTTTAAGGCGTGTGCTAGCTTTATCCCCGCAAGAAGAGCCTCATATTCTGCTTCGTTATTTGAGGCTTGAAATCCAAAGCGAAGTGCGTATTCAATAGTAAATCCTTCTGGACTTATAAGAATAATTCTGGCTCCACTGCTGCCAATAGCTGAAGAACCGTCAACATAGAGATTCCAAGGATCTGGGACCTCCGAAATTACCAGTTGAGGAAGGTCTTCAGGTAATGTACACTCGACAATAAAGTCTGCTAAGACTTGAGCTTTAATTGCAGTGCGAGGTTTATATTGGATATCAAACTCTCCCAACTCTACGGACCAATTGACTAATCTTCCTGATGCCTCGGGGCTCAGCAATACCTTTCTAAGTGGTTGGTCCGTTAGTACGATAATGGTATGAGACTGGAAGTATGGTCGAAGATGCCTAGCTGATATGATAAGGGCCAGTGCGATCTTGTCAATCTTTGGATACCTCATCTCTACATCTTGTAAGACTTTACTGATGTAATAGATGGGTTTCTGAACTCCATCTTCCTCTCTGATTAAAACGGTACTAACTGCGACATCAGTGACTGAGAGGTATAAGAATAAATCTTCGCCGTGAAGTGGTTTTGAAAGTAGGGGCGGGGAACTCAAATACGTTTTGAGTTCTTCGAACGACTCCTAGCAATCATCTGTCCAAGCGAAACTTTTTGCTTTTCTGATGGCTTTGAAGAATGGCAAGCATCGTTCAGCTGATCGAGCCATGAACCTTCCTAAGGCTGTGACCCTTCCCGTTAACTCTTGTACTTGCTTGATTGTTTTCGGGGGCGTCATGGCTTGAATAGCTTTGATCTTTTCCGGGTTCGCCTCAATCCCTTGTTGAGAAACTATAAACCCCAAAAATTTCCCTGATGCGACTTCGAAAGCACATTTGAGTGGATTCAGCTTCATTTGATACTTTCGAAGGATATCGAAAGTTTCATTCAAGTCTTGGACATGGAATTCAGGCTTTATGCTTTTGACGAGCATGTCGTCAACATAAACTTCCATGTTCTTTCCGATCAAGTCCCGAAAGATCATGTTCACCAGACGCTGGTAGGTTGCTCCGGCGTTCTTGAGTCCAAAGGGCATAACTTTATAGCAGTATAATCCTCTTTCTATGACGAACAAAGTTTTGGAGACATCGTCCTTATGCATCATAATCTGGTTATAACCAGAGTACGCATCCATGAAACTAAGCATTTCATGACCTGAAGTAGCGTCGATAAGAAGATCTATCCTTGGGAGCGGGTAGTTGTCCTTCGGGCATGCTTTGTTGAGATCTGTGTAATCGATACATATTTGCCATCTGTCGCCTGACTTAGGAACCATGACTATGTTGGCGATCCAATCTGGGTAGTGGACTTCTTCAATGAAGTCGGCAGTTAGGAGTTTATCTACCTCTTCTTCAATTTTCTCCTGTCTTTCTGGCGCAAAAGTCCTTTTCTTCTGCTTCATAGGTTTTTTGAATGGATCAACATTCAGCCTATGGGTAATGACTTCAGGATTAATTCCAGGCATGTCTGCAGTTGTCCATGCAAATATATCCGCATAGGTTCTCAATAGGTTCACCAACTCGAGTCTGGTGTTTTCCTTAAGATTCGAACCTATCCAAACCGTTTTGCTTTCTTCTCCAGGATATACTTCAATGCTAATAAGATCTTCAACTGGTTCTCCCCTTTGTATCTTTGTATTTTCCCGGAGGTCTTCGATAATGAGTGCTTCATTGCTCTTTGATCGGCATGAAGTCACGTAGCATTGACGAGCTGTAGTTTGGTCTCCTTTCACCTCTTCAATCCCTTGTTCCGTGGGGAAATTCATCTTGAGATGATAAGTTGACACTACTGCCTATAATTGATTGAGTGCTGGTCGTCCCAATATGGCGTTGTATGCTGAGGGGACCTTTACCACCACAAAATCAAGCATGAAGTTGGCTTGTGCCGGAGGTGTGCCAATCGCAACTGGAAGTGCAATGATACCTTCGACCGCAACCGGATGATTGGAGAATCCATACAACGGTGTATCCATCTTTCAGAGACGGTCCGCTGGAATGTTCATCTTCTGAAATGCATCGTAAAATAAGACATCGGCGGAACTTCCGTTATCAATCAAAACAGGCTTTACATCGAAGTTCCCGGCCTTCCTTGTGATGACTAATGGATCATCATGAGGAGTTTTTATACCCCTTGAGTCTTCATCGGAAAAGGTGATCGCCGTTACGGGTACTATCTTCTGTTTTTTATTCGGGGGTTGACTCGTTATGCACACTTCTCTGGCGTATGCTTTTCAAGCCTGTCCTGATGATCCTCCTGCTGCTAATCCCCCAGATATAGTATTGATTGTACTCGAATTCTCTTCTCGATCTTCTCTTTCCTCCATGGTCGGAGGTGTCTGTTGTCTTTCTTCTTCAGGATTTGCAAACTTTCTCAACTGGCCACGCTTGATAAGGGCCTCAATTTCTCGTTTAAGCGTCCCGCAATTATCAGTCGTGTGACCATGATCATTGTGAAAGTGACACCATAAGTCTTTGTTCCTTTTATTTGGTCGAGATCTCATTTTGTCTGGCCACTGGAGTGATTTATTGTCTTTGATTTTGTGGAGAATCTGCGACGGTTTTGCATTGAGAGGTGTCAGGTTTTCTGAAGCAAACCGATCTCTTGGACGCCGATCATCGCGCTTAGATTGCTTTGCTGGTTTGCCTCCTTGAGGAGTTATCTCCCGAGATTATTTCTTCTCTTCTCCATGTCGTTCTCTGTGTGTCTCCAGGTATTCTTCAGCCTGAATATATTTGTTAGCCTTCTCGAGAAGGACTTTCATATTACCTGGAGGACTTTTGTTTACAGAGAACGCAAACTTGGATATCGGTCGGAGGCCTCTGAGGAAGGCAGTATACTTCACAGATTCGTCTAAGTTATCGATTTCAAAAGTAGATGCGTTGAATCGTCCGATGAAGCATGCCAAAGATTCGTTTTTCTCTTGCACGATGTTTAGCAGACTCGCCGAGTTTTTTCTTCAGGAGCGACTGCTTACAAAGTGCTTTTGAAAGAGATCCGATAATTGGCTGAAGGAGTGGATGGATCTTGGTTGTAGAGACTTGAACCATGCATGCGCGACTTTTCTCAGAGTGGTAGGAAAGGCTCTGCACATGACAGCATCTGAAACTTGGAGGAGTAACATGTTTGTTTGAAACTGATAAACATGTTCTCCTGGGTCACCAGCTCCATCGTAGAGGTCACACTGAGGCATGCGAAAATTGAGAGGTAGCTTTGCCTTTTCGATGGTTTCAGATAACGGATATCCAGATTTTTCCCTCGGGGGAGATCGTTCTGGAGAGTTATATCTAGGGATCACCTTCCAGGAGTCTCGTTCTCGAGAACGAAACTCAGGCGTCCTTTTTTTGGGAACAGATCTTTGAAGGGTCTCGGCTTTGGTGATCCGTTTGGGGGAGGGGTTGGTACTGCCTTCGACTGATGGATCTCGTCGATATCATCATCCATTCCTGGTTATGTGACCTCCAATCTTCTCTCTTGGCTCATAAGTTGGATCGGCCGTTGATCTGTATTTGCGACCGTAGCTTGATCTGGAGGTGAGACGAAGACGAAGGTCGTTAGGGTCAAGATGAGAATGGTGAGTGGACTGCGGGGCTACCGCCCTGTCGAGTTTTTGTTGAAGAGTGTTTACGACATTCTTCAGTTCATGGATTTCCTTTGTAAGGTTATCATGTGGTGTTTTGAATAACTGACGGTTCAGGCGATGGCGAAGGTCACCGTTTTTCAGAGTAGGCGTCGGAGATTGGTTTCTCTGAGGTCTAGTTTCTGATTCGGGAGTAGCAGATGTTACGTTGACGTAAACATCTTCAGAAGCATTGGCGCGATGGCGGCGTAAAGGGGTCGAGCGTCGGTCATGAGAATGACCTGGTCGATGAGAGCTGCTAGTTCGCGCATGATGGTTCTGGGAATGATTCTGTGAAGAGTCATCGGAAGAAGAGTGGTTGGCCATGTTCCCGGTAGTGGTCCCACGGATGGCGCCAATCTGTTGCAGCTAGAAACTAGATCGGGAACAACACCAGGATTCAGGCCTGCAAAAGAGAACACGGAGTGACCGCCGGGTGGGGTTCCGGCGGGGGAACGCTCCGATGCTTAAGTCAGAGAAGGCTAACAAGGTAGAACTCTAAAAAGCAATATTGCACAATGTGTATATGTGTGAACTTAGCTTTACCTGGGGGGCTTGACCCCCTTTATATAGTGGTAGCAAGAGGAGACCAATTAGAATTAGGCTTCAGTCAACTCTAATCAGAATCTCATTAGGATCCTAGAGGATCCCATATTGATCTCTGCTGATAGAGTCAGAGCTTCTTTAGGATTATGTCCGGTGACTAATATGGTAAGTGCCATATTAGTAATGAGCCAGCCTGGCCTACGTGTCATAACTGCCACGTGTAGTCCGTAGATAGGAGGGATATTTTTAGCTATATCACATCCAAACAATGATTAAGTAAGAATTGACTGCTTCTATTCTAAATTGTCTTTTGATATTTATAAAAGTTTGTAAATTCTGATTTCTATGTTCAAATTAACATATGGGATTTGTTGGGTTGTCGTCGGTGCCGGCAGCGCCTCTCACCGTCGTGGCGCCAGCGGTGAGGCATCGCCTCTTGCTTTTCCGACCGTTGCTATTAAAAACGCTACCCGTATTGACTGGTAGTTGTCTTTGTGCTTATCTTGTTGATTTCGTTTTTGGGTCTCGTTATAATTTTGGTCAAATTTTGAACTCTTTTGAGGAGGAGGGGGTTTTACTGATTCCTTTGCTTATACCTTAATTGATTTTCTGGGAGATGTGATCTCTTGTATAATAAAAGTGGGTTCTGCTTTAAATCTGTAAAAATCCGGGTGCAGTCAATGGCAAAGGTCATATCTTTATTTTTAGTTTGCAGTTTAAATGCAGTGATTGAGTTAAGGGATGTCAGATGTGCTTATTTTCAATTTGTTTTTTTCCCTTGTAAAGTTTGTTAGAAGAGCTGTATGTGGTGCCTTTCGATTTGGATTAAAAAGGGCAAATAAGATGTCTATTTATGCAGATTAGAAGCAGTACGTTCTAGAACTGCAGATTATTGTTAATTCCTAACCTTTGTGACAAGAATCTTATTTCTTTAATTTGGTATAACGTATCTAGAATTCGCTTCTCTTACTAGTGATCTTTGTTGAAGGTATGATCTCGAAGATAGGCACCTTTAAGGGAGTATTGAATGATTCCATACCTTTCTTTTTGGGAGCTCGGCGACGGAACTCAAATCTTCTAAATGGATACCACATTCTTGTCCTGAATTATTGTGGAAGTTAATTAAATTCAAATCTTTTCCGTGCTGCTGTAAATTCAAATACATGAGACGGTAGCCATCAAGAAGATTGGTAATGTATTAGACAGCAGAGTAGATGCCAAAAGGACACTAAGAGAAATCAAGCTCCTTCGGCACATGAGTCATGAAAATGTAAGTTTCGTCCTCTTCACAGTTGTACTACATTAGGTTCTCCTGCTTACGTTCTTCAATACTAACATTTGTTGGTGCGGAAAGAGGGTCCTTTGCCACGTCGAGGTGCCACAAAGGATGCAGTCTGAGTTGGCTTCCAAGTAGGCAGAGTGGGAGACAGCAAGGATGGCGTAAGGGCTGAGAGCAAGGCTCCTCAGGCAGGTCGCGAGGGCTGGCAGTGCCACGCAGGCAGGGTGACGACGAACAGGGCCGGCGGTCGACAGTCTGTGTCAAGAGTGCAACGTCGAGAGTTCAAAGTCGTAAGTCCAAATGTCTCTCTCACTAGAAATCCAGAGAGAATGGGTTTTAGAGAGAGAAAGTGAAAATGTCAAATGAGGCCGAAGTTGTCTTTGAATGAGCTCCAAAATCCACTATATATAGGCACAAATGCGCGCGTGTCATCAGTCGACAGGTGTCGTCCTCCGAGAGTGACACGTTGTCGGAGTGGGTCCCACAGTATTGATTGTTCGTCGAATTGCCGGTCCCCGAGTTCGTGTCGTCCTGCCCTTGCAGCATCCCTCAGCTTGCCTGAGGAGACTGACCACACCGCGGTAGCATGGTCAGAGTAGCTCGTTGCCCCAGCCTCCAGTCCAAGCCCTTACTGAATCCCACAAGATGCGTCAAGAGACGCGCAGAGATCCTGACAGCGGCGAGGGTTGCCCCTGTAGCCAACTGCCAGACGGACTAGGCGCGATGCCCTCCGAGGACCTGCTCCCGTCCCGGAGTGACCCGGGGGTCATTGCCCTGGCGGTGTCGATGATCAATGGTAACATGAGCGCCATGCTCACAGCTCGATACCCAGAGTCCGTGGCGGGGGGTCCTCGTGCCGGAGCACTACGAGCGGAGCCCCACGAAGCCCGTCGGTTGATTGTGCAGGCGAGGGCCGGAGCCCCCAGTTGATTGTGTCGGTGAGGGCTTTAGGGTTGCGAGCCCGTCCCGCCGCGAGGGCCGGAGCCCTGTCAGTTGATTGAGCCGGCGAGGGCTTAAGGGTTGCGAGCCCGTCCCGCCGTGAGGGCCGGAGCCCTGTCAGTTGATTGAGCCGGCGAGGGCTTAAGGGTTGCGAGCCCGTCCCGCCGCGACGGCCAGAGCCCTGTCAGTTGATTGAGCCGACGAGGGCTTTAGGGTTGCAAGCCCATCCCGCCGCGAGTTTGATTGAGTCGAGGAGGGCTTCATGGTTGCGAGCCCGTCCCGCCGCGAGGGCCGGAGCCCCGTCAGTTTGATTGAGCCGGTGACAATGAGCGTCGCGCTACTGAAGATAGCAGGGGTGTGTTGTTGGAGAAAAAAGCCAGTGCCGTGCAGCAGGTTCCCCCCCAAGGACAAGGGAGGCCGACCCCCTTACAAAGTGGGTGGCCGACCCCCTTCTCAAGGGAGTGGCCGACCCCCTTACAAAGTGGGTGGCCGACCCCCTTCTTAGGGGGGTGGCCGACCCCTCGGGGGGGGAATGCACTTTCGATCGCCGTCTGAATGCTTAAGGCGCGGGCGGAACGCTTTGACCGAGCAACGATGTTAAGCATCGGAGCGCTTTGATCGAGCAATGATGTTGAGCGATGTTGACCGCCAAATGGGTGACGTGTCGCGCCACTGGGATCTCTTAGCGGGCCCCGGGGTGCGGTCCAGAATAGGTTGTGAACATAAGCCCCCTGCATGCGGGGTGCGCGGAGGGCAACCCGAGCGGGCGCCGCACGCATAAACGGTGTCGGATGCACTGGGCATGGTCGTCGCTCAGTGCTTAGAGCCTGCTGCGAGGGTCGAAGCCCCCGGGTGATTGTGCCGGCGACAGCTTTAAGGTTGTGAGTCCATCCCGGTGTGAGTTTGATTGAGCTGGCGAGGGCTTCATGGTTGCGAGCCCGTCCCGCCGCGAGTTTGTTTGAGCCGGCAAGGGCTTCATGCTTGCGAGCCCGTCCCGCCGCGAGGGGTCCTAGTGCCGGAGCACTTGGAGCGCGTCAAGGTAGCATCCCAGAGGAGTCGTTTACCTGGCGGAAGGGGAGTTGAAGAGCTCCCTGGCAGAGATAGTATCCCGGAGGAATTGCCTATTCCTGCAGGATACTGCATACTCCGGAGAGTGGGTCGAAGCATGTTCCATGACCAAAGCAAGGTACGCATGGTGTGGCAAATGAGTGTGGTGCCCAGGGGGGCACGTAACATGAGAATGGTGTATGAGAGCGGCGACGAGTGTCGTGGGACGATACTTGGTGCCGGGTGCACGTAGCATGAAAATGGTTCATGAGAGCGGCGACGAGTGTCACGGAGCGATACTTGGTGCCGGGGGCACGTAGCATAAGAATGGTTCATGAGAGTGGCAACGAGTGTCGCGGAGCGATACTTGGTGCCGGGGGCACGTAGCATGAGAATGGTTCATGAGAGCGGCGACGAGAGTCGCGGAGCCGTCGCGCGGACGCGGGCGATGAAGGTCACGAGGATGGCGACGAAGGTCACAGGGATGGTGTGCGGGCAACGAAAGTCGCGGAGCCGTCGTGCGGACGCGGGAGTCGTGACTGCGACGCTCGATCGTGAGCGACGGTAGTCGGTCGTCAAGATAGGTGGCCGACCCCTAGGGTGGCCAACCCTTTAAGGTGGCCGACCCCCTAAGGTGGCCGAGCCCCTTAAGGGGGAAGGCACACCAAGGCTGCTTCTCAAAGGGAAAAAGCACGTGACTTGAGCATGCGTCGCTTTGACCGGCCTGTGAGCGTTGAAAAGTTAACCGTCGAATATGCCGACGTATCATGAGAATTGGGACCCCCAGTGGGCCTATAGGTGTAGCCAAGATAGGGTGGGAACATAAGCCCCTGCGTGTGGCGTGCGCGGAGGGGCAACCCGAGTGGGCGCCGCACGCATAAACACTTAGCAAGATGTTGATGTTTTTTGGCCGGAGAGTTGTTAAGGGTCGGCTTCTGAGAGACGGCGACGAAGGTCGCGGAGATGATATCCGGGCGACGTGCGATGAGGGTCGCGGAGAGAGAGCGAACGGGTTCCGGCGACGAGGGTCGCGGAGGTGTCATGCGGATGCGAGCGACGAAGGTCGCGAAGGTGGTGCGTGGGCGTGGCGACGAAGGTCACAGAGACGAGAGTCGCGGAGGTGTCATGCGGATGCGGGCGACGAAGGTCACGGAGATGGTGTACTGGCAACGAGAGTCGCGTTGATGTCATGCGGATGCGGGCGACGAATGTTGAAAAGATGGCGCGCGGGCGATGAGAGTCGCGGAGATGGTGCGCTGGCGACGAGAGTCGCACAGCTGGCGCATAGACACGGGTGACGAATGTCGCGGAGATGGCGACGAAGGTCGCAGAGATGACGCGCGGGCGACGAGGGTCGCGGAGATGGCGCCTGGTTGACGGGCGACGAACGTTGCGAAGACGTCGCCCGAGCGATAGGCGACAGCGTCGTGGAGAGGGCGCATAGGCGCTGGCGACGAGGGTCGCGAAGACGGCGCCCGGGCGACAGGCGACGAAGGTCGCGAAGACGTCGCCCGGGCGATAGGCGATGGTGATGATGATGTGAATGGAGCCAAAGTTGCAAAAACGTTTCCAAGTATGGAAGAGTGTAAGATGGGAAGGGGGTGCGAGTTATGAAAATGGGGCAGATGGTGGTTGATGATAGTGAGGTTGGTCAGCTGACGCGGGTGGAGGCCTTGGTGTGAAGGTGATTGTGTTGGTGAGTATGGCTATGGCTTCCGAAGCATAGAAGTGGAATGTGGCCGAGGCCAAGGGTGGCCGAAGAAGGGGGTCGGCGGGGTAAGGGGGTCGGCCAGGGGGGTCGTGGGGATTTCGGGTGTCGGCCAGCTGGTGCGGCGGTGAGAAGGGCCGAAGGTTGACGGGAAAATAGCAAAGGTTGGGCCGGCCGCACGCTGTCAGCAGGCTTACGGGGTCGGGGAAGAGGGAGAGAGAGGCCGAGGAGGGGGGTCGGCGGGGGTGAGGGGTCGGCCAGGGGGGGTCGGGATAGCAAGGGGGGTCGGCGGGGTGGTTGGGTCGGCCAGAGGGGTCGCGGGGAGAGTGGCCGAAGCAAGAAAATAGCGAAGGGGAAGAGGGGTCGGCGGCGGCAATGGCCTGCCATGGCGCCGTGGGGGCTTGTGGGATCGGGGAAGAGGGAGAGAGAGGCCGAGGGGGGGGGCTGGAAGGGATGAAGGGTCGGCCGTCTGGGGTAGCAAGGGGGTCGGCGTGGTGGATGATGAAGAGAATTGGGAAAAAGGAAGGGGGAGCCGTCGGCGGCGGCGCTGTCGGCCGAGGAGGGGATCGGCTGGGAGGCGGGGTCGCGGGAGGAGAGTGGTCGGCGAGGATGGAGGTCACCGGGGGAGGGGCGACGCCGGCTAGGGTCGGCCGGCCAAAGGTGAAGGCCGAGATGGCGGTGCGGCGCAAGAGGAGCGGCGGTGCCAGGAGAAAAGAGAGAGAGAGAGATAGGGAAATTAGGGTTTTAGGGAATTAGGTTAGGTCGGGTGCGGGTCGGGTTTTGCGCAAGCAGGCGGGCGGGTTGACCCTCTGTAGGCAGATGGAAGAGAGGGGAAACGGGCGGGGCAGGCGCGGGTCGGGGCCCTCGCTGGTGGGTTCGGCCCACATGGATGTCTTTGCTGAATTTGACTTTGAAATTGAGATTGAATTTCAATTTTTTTTTTGTAGCCTATGAAAGGAGCATGAGAGGGGATGAAAATTTTTGAGTGTTGGAGAGAGCACCAGAGGGTTAATTTTTTTTTTCTGAGTATAGAAAGAGGATGAGAGGGTGATGACTTGACCACGAGCATATAGGGTGCGAGGGAGGTTCGAAAAAAATCTAACTGTTGAGAAATTTTCAAGTGTTGAAAAATTTTGCTAAGTGTTGAGCTGGGGCAAGGATGCCGAGGGAAGCCGCGAGGGTGATGACCCGACCGCGAAAAAATGAATTTTTTTTTTTAAGTCTTGAAAAATGAAGAAGGTGCCAAGTGAAGCCGCGGGGGTGATGACCCGACCGCGAAAAATGAAGAAAATTTTCTAAGTCTTGAAAAGTGAAGAGGGTGCCGAGTGAAGCCCCGCGGGTGATGACCCGTCCGCGAAAAATGAAGAAAATTTTCTAAGTCTGGAAAAGTGAAGAGGGTGTCGAGTGAAGCCGCGGGGGTGATGACCCGTCCGCGAAGAGCGGGGCTCGGACAGGGATGGCGACGGAGGTGTGGACGTGGGATGTCGGGCTTGATGACTGATTGAGTCACAGAGGCAAGGGAGGGCCGTCGGGATGTGCTGCATGCATGCCCACGAGGTCGCATGGCCTGAGGGGATGTCGGCTGACGGAGTTGAGACTCAGTAGCGTGGCTTGAGCCACCCCGCGCGCCACCTACCAAGTCATTGCAATGTGAGGCAGGAGGGGAAAGGAACCTGGCCTGTTTGGGTTAGGAAAGGGGGTGAAGCCCCCAATGGAGTGGTGGATGGCCCCAAGGGTGGTGCCAGTACAATAATGTTAGGTTGAAAAAAATTTCTAAGTCTTGAAATGACAGCCCCTTGGATGGCTGGATTGAGGTTATGACTGGTAGTCCTGATAGCCATGTGTTGCTGAGGCATGGTTGCTTGAGTGTGGCAGACTGCAACACGATGCTCCCTCCCCAGCGGAGGCGCCAAATGTTGGTGCGGAAAGAGGGTCCTTTGCCAAGTCGTGGTGCCACAAAGGATGCAGTCTGAGTTGGCTTCCAAGTAGGCAGAGTGGGAGACAGCAAGGATGGCGTAAGGGCTGAGAGCAAGGCTCCTCAGGCAGGTCGCGAGGGCTGGCAGTGCCGCGCAGGCAGGGTGACGACGAATAGGGCCGGCGGTCGACAGTCTGTGTCAAGAGTGCAACGTCGAGAGTTTGAAGTCGTAAGTCCAAATGTCTCTCTCACTAGAAATCCAGAGAGAATGGGTTTTAGAGAGAGAAAGTGAAAATGTCAAATGAGGCCGAAGTTGTCTTTGAATAAGCTCCAGAATCCACTATATATAGGCACAAATGCGCGCGTGTCATCAGCCGACACATGTCGTCCTCCGAGAGTGACACATTGTCGGAGTGGGTCCCATAGTATTGATTGTCCGTCGAATTGCCGGTCCCCGAGTTCGTGTCATCCTGCCCTTGCAGCATCCCTCTGCTTGCCTGAGGAGACTGACCACACCGCGGTAGCATGGTCAGAGTAGCCCGTTGCCCCAGCCTCCAGTCCAAGCCCTTACTGAATCCCACAAGATGCGTCAAGAGACGCGCAGAGATCCTGACAGCGGCGAGGGTTGCCCCTATAGCCAACTGCCAGGCGGACTAGGCGCGATGCCCTTCGAGGACCTCCTCCCGTCCCGGAGTGACTCGGGGGTCATTGCCCTGGCGGTGTCGATGATCAATGGTAACATGAGCGCACATGCTCACAGCTCGATACCCAGAGTCCGTGGCGGGGGGTCCTCGTGCCGGAGCACTACGAGCGGAACCCCACGAAGCCCGTCGATTGATTGTGCAGGCGAGGGCCGGAGCCCCCGGTTGATTGTGTCGGTGAGGGCTTTAGGGTTGCGAGCCCGTCCCGCCGCGAGGGCCGGAGCCCTGTCAGTTGATTGAGCCGGCGAGGGCTTAAGGGTTGCGAGCCCGTCCCGCCGCGAGGGCCGGAGCCCTGTCAGTTGATTGAGCCGGCGAGGGCTTTAGGGTTGCGAGCCCGTCCCGCCGCGAGTTTGATTGAGTCGGCGAGGGCTTCATGGTTGCGAGCCCGTCCCGCCGCGAGGGCCGGAGCCCCGTCAGTTTGATTGAGCCGGCGAGGGCTTCATGGTTGCGAGCCCGTCCCGCCGCGAGTTTGATTGAGCCGGCGACAATGAGCATCGTGCTACTGAAGATAGCGGGGGTGTGTTGTTGGAGAGAGAAGCCAGTGCCGTGCAGCAGGTTCCGCCCTAAGGACAAGGGAGGCCGACCCCCTTACAAAGTGGGTGGCCGACCCCCTTCTCAGGGGAGTGGCCGACCCCCTTACAAAGTGGGTGGCCGACCCCCTTCTTAGGGGGGTGGCCGACCCCCTTACAAAGTGGGTGGTCGACCCCCTTCTTAGGAGGGTGGCCGACCCCTTTCTTAGGGGGGTGGCCGACCCCTCGGGGGGGAAATGCACTTTCGATCGCCGTCTGAATGCTTAAGGCGCGGGCGGAACGCATTGACCGAGCAACGATGTTGAGCATCGGAGCGCTTTGACCGAGCAATGATGTTGAGCGATGTTGACCGCCAAATGGGTGACGTGTCGCGCCACTGGGATCTCTTAGCGGGCCCCGGAGTACGGTCCAGAATAGGTTGTGAACAGCATTGAACTTTTTTACTTAATGCTATTGTACAAGTAGAAATACCCATAGGGCAGTGTGTGGTTGCATGTGGAAACTTGAGGATGATGAAGTGGGAGGTGATAGTGAAGCAGTTGCTGTGACCAGTGAGAGGGAGAATGAATGTAGTAAAGTAATCTATTTAGTGAGTGGTGGTGTTGTAACATACATTGCCTTTTTCCCACATGCTTTGCCCTTTTTCTTTCATAATATGACGATGATGGATGCTACGTCACCAGAGCACATGACAAGCTCGATTCTTTTATTCGATGCCTAGCGCGTGTGCCCAACCTTGTACCAGTCAGTTACTCTAACTGGACTTCACTCCATCAGAAGTACAAGGATTCAACTTGGTCAGAGATTGAGGTATAAGATTTCTTTATCAATTTAACGTACTACATGGTTGCATGAAATGCTAGAATTTTGCAATTTTAATAAGATTTTGTTGAAAATAGTAATAACTTTTCACATGATACACTGTTGAAATTGGTTGTAATACTGAATTGGTGGAAGGCATCTACTCCAGTGATTGAATTATTGATTTTCTCTTGACAAGTAAAAATTAATACCAGCAAATGGCTAATTGGTCGGACTTTTCAGTTTGGCGGTGCAAATGACTTGTTGTTGCTATGGAATTTGCGTATATTAAGTAGGTGGAAGTTGTATAAAAGTAGTAGTTTGTTATGGATTGTATAAAAGTGTATTAGTTTGTTATGGATTGTATAAAAGTGTATTAGTTTGTTATGGATTGTATAAAAGTGTATTAGTTTGTTATGGATGAGTGGTGGTTCAGAAGAAGGTGCAATGGAGATTGGGTGCATAGTAATGAGTTAGTTTATGAATATGTGCAACTGGAAGAGGGCATGACTTCAGTCTGTACTGATATTTGCATCATAGATTTGATTTCTTGATCATTTAAGCCAATCAACATGACTCATGTTCCTTGAAGAAGAAGGTTGCACCATAGAATTTAGTTTGGGAGCCTTGTTCCAGAGACGGTTGGCTTCTGCCTTCAGTGCATCCTTATGCACGTGGAAACAACTAGGGCAATCACTTAACATCTTTCAGCCTTAGATGTTTACAGTTTTCTGTTTAACCTGATATTTTTTTGGGCTTAGCTCATGATCCTTTGTTATCTGCATCTGATTTTATTTCTAGACATGCTTGGGAGGACATGTTTGTGTTTATGTATGTTTATGTAACTGATTTAACTTGAGCTTGTAGGATGAGATATAAGACTCCAACAAGCATTATTTTGTCAATTAAATTTACTCTACTAGAAAAATGTCTGAACAGTGCTAAGGCAGTTTGGTGTTGTTTCAAGTACGATGAACATTTTTATTTTATTTTTTTGTAACAGGTTGTCATGGATGTGAATGCAAATGGACCTAAAGATGCCAGACTTAGAAGTTAACATTGCTGATGTGCAAGATCTCGATCATTTTGTGAATGCATGGGATTTGTCAAGTGTTGGACACTTCTACAGGGTTATTGATGGTTGTATGATAGTCTATGATGCATTTTAACAAGATGTATTAGATTCATTGAATTATGAATCATGGATAGATCATTTTTGTTAATGGTTGATGAAGGTGGTTTATTCTTTTACTTTGATCTTGGTTTTGTGTAGCCCTTGTTTTATATAAATTGCAAAAAAAAAATTAAAATAAATAATTACCTATATAGGCGATTGGTGTTGCCGTCACTAAAATCTTTTTATTCACATAATTAATAACGTGTTTAGGTGGTCAGCGTTGCTGGCAAAAGTCTATTTATTTAAGAAATTAAAATTTTGAAAAAACCTATTGCAGCGGTTTGTGCCGTTGCCTATAATCTTCTAATTTATGTTTTAAATTAAAAAATATTTAACTACGGCGGCGCCAATGACCGCTGGCTTAGAGAGCCGGCGCTGGTAAAAGCAACATTAGAGGGCAGATAAAGGGAGAGATATGCCGGCGTTTGACCGTCGGTGTAGACTCGTATGACCGCCAGCATATGTCTAGCGCAACGCGACTAAAGGCATCGTTGCCCTAGCGCCGGCTAAACCTATACCGTCGGGTTTTTGGCTTACGGCGGCGTTTTCCAACCGCCGGCATAGGTGATTTTTCTTGTAGTGTAGGATCCTCATACAATCCTAATTGGATTTGTTCACAGCCCAGTCCTACTAGGGATCTTCTTCCTACCACTATATAAAGGGGTCTACCCTCCAGGTATGGGACAATTACACACATAAAGACAGATACACATCAGAGATAGACACATGATCTTCTAGGATCCTCATACAATCCTGATTGGATTTGTTCACAGCCCAGTCCTACTAGAGATCTTCTTCCTACCACTATATAAATGGGTCTACCTCCCAGCTATGGGACAATTACACACACAAAGATAGTTACACATCAGAGATAGACACATGATCCTCTATGATCATAATACAATCCTAATTGGATTTTTTCACAGCCCAGTCCTACTAGGGATCTTCTTCCTACTACTATATAAAGGGGTCTACCCCCCAGGTATGGGACAATTAATCACACAAATACATATTGTGTCTTTCATGCTTTTTCAGAGTTATTATTCTATAACTGCACTCTGACTTAAGCATTCGAGAGTTCACCACCGGAAACCCCACCCGGCGGTCACTCGGATTTTGTCTTGCAGATCACCGATCCAGGCTCGGGTTCCAGAATATACGCGGAGCATATTTTTAGCAGCAACAGATTTATGATATAACTCAAATATAACTTCCAATAATTGGGGATTACCCGGCAATCTGAATCAAACTGGGTGATCAATAATTATCTTATCAGGATTCTAACTCTATCATCAGAGATAGACACATGATCCTCTAGGATCTTAATACATTCCTGATTGGATTTGTTCATAGCCAAGTCCTACTAGGGATCTTTTTCCTACCACTATATAAAAGGGTCTACCCCCCAGATATGGGACAATTACACACACAAAGACAGATACACATGGTGTCTTCATGCTTTTTTAGAGTTAATATTCTATAGTTGCTCTGACTTAAGCATCAGAGAGTATTCCGCCGAGCACCCCACCTGGCAGTTACTCGTTTTTTCTGTCTTGCAGGTCATCGGTTCAGGCTCGGGTTCCGAAACATACACGGAACATATTTTTAGCAGTAACAGATTGACGCCATTCGTGGAACCTACCAGCCTAGCCGTTTGACCTCAAGAAAATTCAACAGTCATACCCAAAGCGCCAGCGGCCAAGCGTCGGAACCACCGACATAACCATTGCTACCACGAGTCTCCAGGTTGAATTATCATAACAACCGCAGAAAAGAAAAGAAAAGCTTCAGGATAGAACAAAGCTGCAGCCGGCAGCCAAGACCGACGGCCCTACTGTCGCCAAGCGTTCATGTCGTGGTCAACACAAAATCGAGAGGAAAATATGGGCTGCTCAAAGTCCACCGAAGACCACTGCGACAGCAGCCTGCACTGCCGTAATCAAACCGACATCAACAAGCGGCCGGACGGTGGGATGCCTTGCACTCAACTGCCAAACAACCCATCGCCACCGCAAATCTCCAGTCCAACCACAAACAAAAATCAGCCTCCAAAGGGCTGTTTCTTCCACTGTTGCTACTTCAGCGACCCTCCAACGCCAACTCCAATCTGCGCGGACTTGCACAACGCCGGCAAAGGGCTCCGCCACGCTGACGTGACCGTTGCCTCCACTGCTGCCATCGTGAAGCGACCGCAACATCAACAACAATTACAAAGAAAGGAAGGAGCAGTGGAGCAAGAAACAAGATCGGTGTAATCGCCAGCACTAATCGGCGTAATTGCCGACGTCGCGCCATTGCTATTTCATCTAGGCATGACCTCAACCAACATGCCAAGCCAAGGATTCAATCTTACAACAAGCACCATCACTGACTTACTCTAGATTTGCCCATTCACCATATAGGTCACTGTTGTTCGAAATATATACTTTGTGTATACTTGTGCAGAAAACAATTAAGTACGAAATACAGAAATGTAGTTTACTAAACAGAACATATAGTCTTTGCAAGAACAATTAAAATGAACTCACAACAGGATTGCAGAACAGCAAAGGAAAAAGGGGCCGAGGCGTGAATTTGATTCACTGTCCTTAAGACTTTATTCGTCCCGCAACGGTGCTGACGGTTCTTGACGATAGTCTCCCAGGATACAACGGCTACGTCTGAAAATAGTAGCACACTAAATTTCCAGACCCGGCGAACCAAACAAGTAGAACTATTTCTTCTTTTACGAACACTTAAAACTGGACAGACTCTTGTACAGAAGAAAAGAAAATTCGGGATTTTAAAATTCGTATCTAACTTATGTAAACTGACTCGGTTTTATACACAGAGTATTCACTAGGGGGTGCAACTCTTCACAGCTGGTTGGTTGGAAAGGAAAGGTCACAACTTTTCGGAAAGGAAATTAAATAAATAAAATTTATTTGTCCCAAAAAGAATAAAGCCTGATTGGGCCTAGCCCAAGCCCAAGCCACGGCCACGGACCGGACCGGGACGGGGCGGGGCGGGCGGTGCGCGCGTGTGGTGGACCTTGGGTCAACCTAGGTCCTCCCTCCTTACAAAACATGGGTACCCCCAAGGGGCCCATCCCTTAGCTCAAGGCTAAGCCTTATAAGGAGACAACATTGGCTTTATCTCTTCAATGTGGGATACTCTTTTCCTTTCAAGGTGAACCACTAACTTTAGCTTCAATTTTCTCATTCACTTCTCATTCGTTTTAAACATGTGAATATACCACGATCATATATTCCAATAGATGAACGTGAATTAATTTGTTCCTAACCAAGCTATGGTTTGGAACCCATTTGAAAATTGAGTCAAAGTTGCTTCTCCACAATGGGTTTAAAACCCAATTCCAACAATCCCCCACATGAATAGAAAATTGACTGGACTCTATACGCACAGAAACACTGACATAAGAAAGAGTTCTTTAGAACGACACTGCGTCGGGATAGGTAGCCGATGGCCTTGAACCTTCCCTAGTGAGAACTATCGGATTTACTGGTTAACCAGTGAACGTGATGTCTTGAACTGTTCAACCTTTAGTGTAAACCGAGACAATAGAACGTCACACAGTATCGCTCAAACATTGTTTTGAGGTTCTCATTGTTGTGTTCATTTTGGCCCTGAACAACTCCTGGTTTTCATGAGTACTTTCTGAGAATTCAGCCTTAAAATTCTCATAGAAGCGGCCCCACTTCTTACTCACATAGGTGACTTCTTATTAAGAGGTTCCTACCGCACCCCCACTTAGATTTCCAAGATATAAGAGTCATTAAAAGCATAGCTTAACCTAACATTTTGTAGGTGCCACTGTCTTCTCATCATAGGAATGGATATGAGGGTTTTAACCCCCCCACAGTGCTCTGTCTGAGTTACATTTACATAATTCGGTTTTCCCTTTGAACCTAGATCTTGGGATCTCCAGTCAGCTAGGTAGGGTTTCCATTATGGCAACTCTTTAATTCATAGGCTTAAGACCCATTCCCCTTGATGACACATTTACTTTCTCTCTAGTCAAAGCTTTCGTTAACGGATCCGCAATATTATCCTTTGACTTCACATAGTCAATAGAGATAATTCCACTAGAAAGTAATTGTCTAACGGTATTGTGTCTGCGACGTATGTGTCTAGACTTGCCGTTATACATACTGCTTTGTGCTCTTCCAATTGCAGATTGACTATCACAATGTATGCAAATTGGTGGCACAGGTTTAGGCCAATTTGGAATATCCTCCAAGAAATTACGAAGCCACTCCGCTTCTTCTCCTGCTTTATCTAAAGCAATGAATTCAGATTCCATAGTGGATCTGGCAATACATGTCTGTTTAGAGGATTTCCAAGAAATAGCTGCTCCTCCTAATGTAAACACATATCCACTTGTGGATTTTGTTTCATTAGAATCTGATATCCAGTTGGCATCACTGTATCCTTCTAATACAGCTGGATATCTTGTATAATGCATACCAAAGTTTAAGGTATATTTTAAGTACCTTAAAACTCTTACAATAGCTATCCAATGATTCTTTCCCGGATTGCTAGTATATCTGCTCAACTTACTGACAGCATATGCTATATCGGGTCTCGTGCAATTCATGATATACATTAGGCTACCAATTATACGTGAATACTCTAATTGAGATATTCCTTCACCAGTATTCTTTGTTAGATGTAAATTTACATCTAGTGGTGTCTTAACTGGACTATCATCGTAACTTTTAAATTTGTCTAGCACTTTCTCAATATAGTGAGACTGTGACAAGACTAGTCCATTTGATGTTTTGGTAATTTTCATACCAAGTATAACATCAGCCACACCCATATCTTTCATATCAAATTTACTGGTCAACATTTTCTTTGTAGCCTTAATGAATTCATTATTGCTCCCGATAATGAGCATATCATCCACATAAAGGCAAACAATGACATATCCTTTTTCCGTGCCTTTAACATAGACACATTTATCACATTCGTTGATTCTAAAGCCATTTTCGATCATGACTTTATCAAACTTTTCATGCCATTGTTTCGGAGCCTGTTTTAGTCCATAAAGTGACTTAACAAACTTGCACACCTTCCTCTTATGATCATGAGCTACAAACCCCTCGGGTTGCTCTATATAGATCTCTTCATTTAGATCTCCATTTAGGAAAGCTGTTTTCACATCCATTTGGTGTATCTCAAGATTATTAATAGCTGCAATAGCTATCAATATTCGAATGGATGTTATTCTTGTAACTGGTGAATATGTATCGAAATAATCAAGGCCTTCTTTTTGTCTATATCCCTTGACAACTAGTCGGGCCTTATATTTCTCGATCGTTCCATCAGCTTTCATCTTTCTCTTGAAAAGCCATTTACACCCTAATGGTTTATTTCCAGGAGGAAGATCCACCAGTTCCCATGTATGATTTTGCATGATGGATTCTATTTCACTATTAATAGCCTCTTTCCAATGAGGAGCTTCGGGACTCGACATTGCTTCACTGTAAGTACGAGGCTCATTTTCTAACAAATATGTTAGAAAATCAGGACCAAAAGATGTAGACGTTCTAGCTCTCTTGCTACGTCTTGGCTCATCTTCCTCTTGTGAGGGTTCTTGGTTCATACTAGTTCTTTTTAAAGAACTTTGTTCTTGTGCCACTCGACAAGGAAATACATCCTCGAAGAAATGTGCATTCCTTGTCTCCATAATGGTGTTGACGTGTATATCGTCAACTTCAGATTTATGCACTAAGAACCGATATGCCGAGCTATGGCTTGCATATCCAATAAAAATCCCATCGACCGTTTTAGGTCCTATTTTGACCATTTTAGGTGGTGGGATAGCTACCTTTGCTAGACACCCCCACACTTTAAGATACTTGAAAGAAGGAGGACGACCTTTCCATAGCTCATAAGGTGTCTTTTGCAACTTCTTGTGAGGTACTTTATTAAGTATATGATTTGCGGTTAAGACCGCTTCCCCCCACAAGTTATCCGGTAGTCCAGAATTTATCAACAAAGCATTCATCATTTCCTTTAAAGTACGATTTTTCCGCTCAGCAATTCCATTTGACTGAGGCGCATACGGTGCCGTGGTCTCATGAATGATTCCGTGATCGGCACAAAATTTTTCAAAAGGGAAAACATATTCTCCGCCTCTATCACTTCTTAGTACTTTGATTTTCTTGCTAAGTTGATTTTCAACCTCAATTTTGTATTGCATAAATGCTTCCAAGGCTTCATCCTTGCTTCTAAGCAAATATACGTAACAAAATCTCGTACAATCATCAATAAAAGTAATAAAATACTTTTTTCCTCCTCTAGATTGTACCACCTTTAAGTCACATATGTCACTATGAATTAGACTTAAAGGTTCCGTACTTCTTTCAATTGACTTGAAAGACGTTTTTGCCATTTTAGCTTCAACACAAATTTCACATGCTTTATGTGAGTCAAAATCCATTTTAGGCAAAAAACCATTTTTCACTAGCTTTTGTATGGAACCATAATTTACATGACCTAATCTACGATGCCATAAATTAGGAGATTCCAACAAGTAAGCAGAAGAAATAATTTTATTAATATCGGAATTTGGTACAACTTTAGGCACGATGGTCATTACATTTAACTTAAACAGACCATCACATAAGTACCCTTTTCCTACAAACATCCCACTTTTAGTGAGTACAAATTTATCGCTCTCAAACACTAGCTTGAAACCATTCTTACTCAACAATGAGCCTGACACTAGATTCTTCCGAATGTCTGGCACATGAAGCACATTGTTGAGACTCAATTCCTTTCCGGATGTCATCTTTAAGACCACCTTGCCCATTCCTAGCACCTTTGAAGAAGAAGAGTTTCCCATGAACAGATTCTCGTTGTTGGCGCTCTCATATGTAGTAAACATACTTCGCTCGGAGCACACATGTCGAGTAGCGCCTGTGTCTACCCACCACTGTTTGGGATTTCCAACCAAATTGACTTCGGATACCACCGCAGATAAATTCAAATCTGTCACGTCCTCGGTGATTTTGGTAACTTCGGTCACATTGGCTTGAGAATTCTTTCCTTTAAAGTTTCCTTTGTTCTTGCGACAATCCTTAGCACGATGGCCAGCTTTGCCACACCCAAAACAATTCCCTTTGAACTTCTTCTTCTCACCGCCTTTGAAATTTGAGCCGCTTGCTCCGCTTGGACCATCGGAATCGGAAATTTTCCTCCTCTTTGATGGACCTTGCTCGACCACATTTGCCTTGGCCTCATGATGATAATTACCGGCCTTCTTCTCGGACTGGCGATTATCCTCCTCAATCCTCAATCTGACGATCAAATCCTCGAGCTTCATCTCCTTGCGTTTATGCTTCAAATAGTTCTTGAAATCTTTCCAAGTAGGTGGCAATTTTTCAATCAAAGCTGCCACTTGAAAAGACTCTCCAAGTACCATCCCTTCCGCATGAATATCATGTAGAATAAGCTGAAACTCTTGGACTTGACTAATCACTGTCTTAGAATCCATCATCTTGAAATCAAGGAATTTGCCGACTACAAATTTCTTTGAGCCGGCATCTTCCGTTTTGTATTTCCTTTCCAAGGATTCCCACAATGCTTTCGCATTGGCCATTGGACTGTATACGTTATACAACGCATTGTCCAATCCATTGAGGATGTAGTTCTTGCACAAAAAATCAGAATGCTTCCAAGCATCCACGGCAGCCACTGTTTGCCGGTCAGGATTGTCACCAAGATCTGGTGCATCCTCGTGCAAGAACCTTGCCAAATTCAAGGTGGTAAGATAGAACAACATTTTCTGTTGCCATCTCTTAAAATCTTTTCCGTTGAACTTTTTCGGTCTTTCACCATGTCCAACAGAACCATGAGTAGGTGCCACATAAGGCGTCGCATACACAGTCCCACCACTGTGTTGCACGTTGGGATTAACCGGTCCACTTTCCGAATTGGTTTCACTAGTAGCCATTGTTGTAAATCTATCAACAGATTATAACAACAATTAATAAACAGTCCAGTCTAATACAAAAAACTATAAACGAAAACAGAGTATAGTAATCACTAAAATTAAATTCAGAAACTGAAAATAATTTTAGTAAAAAGTACTGCAGAATCAAAATATGAAACGAAATTTTGAAAACGCTGTTTTAGAAAAACTATTACGAAATTCGAAAACAACGATTCTACACATGCAACACAAAGTGCGAAATAAAGTCTTAAGATTGTTGTTCGAAATATATACTTTGTGTATACTTGTGCAGAAAACAATTAAGTACGAAATACAGAAATGTAGTTTACTAAACAGAACATATAGTCTTTGCAAGAACAATTAAAATGAACTCACAACAGGATTGCAGAACAGCAAAGGAAAAAGGGGCCGAGGCGTGAATTTGATTCACTGTCCTTAAGACTTTATTCGTCCCGCAACGGTGCTGACGGTTCTTGACGATAGTCTCCCAGGATACAACGGCTACGTCTGAAAATAGTAGCACACCAAATTTCCAGACCCGGCGAAGCAAACAAGTAGAACTCTTTCTTCTTTTACGAACACTTAAAACTGGACAGACTCTTGTACAGAAGAAAAGAAAATTCGGGATTTTAAAATTCGTATCTAACTTCTGTAAACTGACTCAATTTTATACACAGAGTATTCACTGGGGGGTGCAACTCTTCACAGCTGGTTGGTTGGAAAGGAAAGGTCACAACTTTTCGGAAAGGAAATTAAATAAATAAAATTTATTTGTCCCAAAAAGAATAAAGCCTGATTGGGCCTAGCCCAAGCCCAAGCCACGGCCACGGACCGGACCGGGACGTGGCGGGACGGGCGGCGCGCGCGTGTGGTGGACCTTGGGTCAACCTAGGTCCTCCCTCCTTACAAAACATGGGTACCCCCAAGGGGCCCATCCCTTAGCTCAAGGCTAAGCCTTATAAGGAGACAACATTGGCTTTATCTCTTCAATGTGGGATACTCTTTTCCTTTCAAGGTGAACCACTAACTTTAGCTTCAATTTTCTCATTCACTTCTCATTCGTTTTAAACATGTGAATATACCACGATCATATATTCCAATAGATGAACGTGAATTAATTTGTTCCTAACCAAGCTATGGTTTGGAACCCATTTGAAAATTGAGTCAAAGTTGCTTCTCCACAATGGGTTTAAAACCCAATTCAAACAGTCACTACCGACCATCGCCGTAAAGCTGCTGGAGCAGCAAGACAATCACAATAACTCAACCAAAAAAAAAAAGATAGCCTCCGTAGGGCACAGTTTGCCACATCGTCACGACGTCACAGCGCCGTCAACCATGATCAGCAGTAGCGACGACTCCAGGCGACTGCCATTCCAGCCGAAATCGTCACTACCACCGCAAGCGCCAATCGGCACAATTTCTATCAAAGGATGCCCTTATCACTACCGCCGGCAAGGGGACAGACGCCACACACAGCCGATAATGGCGTCACCTCGGCCACCCTTGCTCCAGATCTATGCCACCGCGGCCTTGGGAAAAGCACCGTCGCCGTCACCCCGCCATGGTGACCCCTCACTACAGCGCCGCTGTAAAATTTAGACGTCACCTCCAGATCACCGCCATCGAGACGCGCACCACCGGGACGCCATCAGCCTCATCGCCACTGTGAATAGCGACAACAGAAATTTGTTCTTTCGTACCGAGGCTGAGACAGAATCACTCCATCAAGATCCTGCCAGCTGAGACCACCAAGCATCACTACCAGCGCGACGAGCACCGTCACCACCGCGACTAGAGATCGGCTCCATCGCCACCGTCGCTGCCTGAATGTCGCCGTCTCACCGCTACCGGCGGTGAGATATGTCGCGCCTTCATGCCAACGCGACACTGCGCCGCCTCATCAGGCCCGGCGGAGGGTGGTTTCCTTCTTTTACAAATTATGCATTACACCCTCTAAAAAAGCATATTTGTGTTTTAGGCCCACGTGGTCATTCAACATATGCCACAGCTTTTAAGTGCATTAGAGTTTTTGCCTATGAAAGCTGCATATTGATATTTAAGACCCTAATAGTCTCATTTATATGACTTAGGCCACTTATTTAACCCGAGTAGATGGTCTATTTAAATTCAAGACCTAACCGGGCCTCATTTATTTCGCATATGCTACGCATTTTTAAAGTGTGTGCATATTTTATATTGCATGGCTCATCACTAAAAATAAATGACTATAATTTTAGGTGCTAGCAAGCCTTTCGAAGGCTGCTTCCCGTACGCTCTTCTATATTACCTAGACCTATTTAATTTTTGGTCTAGCATTGTCCAGTCACGTCAATTGATGCGAGTCTATTACACGTTGTGTCTTACCGACTGCCATGAATTTTTAAGCTCACCTGTGACACGCAGTGCAGCGCACCCTGTCGACTAACCGACAAAACCCTAATAGGACCCCGGTGTCTGAACACCGCTCTTGTTTCTGTGTTAAAAACATAGTTGCATTTTCAGATACTTTATTGCTTCAAAGGCTGTTTTTTCAGTCACGTACTTTTTCTTATTGCAAGGCTTAAATTACGTTCACGAGCACTAATGGTAACGTATAAATTGCTTTGTAAATTGAGGAACAAATTCACACCACCATGCGACTAGAAGTCACACGTAGGGTTTTTGCTGCAGCATCTTGCCGACTCGGCATTTCTTATTATCATGTGATCTATCCGGTCATACAGTGACCGACTATGAACTGTCAAATGTTCACACTAGCGCATGCTACAAACGCATCTGGTGAGTCAGAGCACTTTTCCAATAACGTCAATAATATGCTAGTACATCTGCAAGCTCAAGCTCATGCAACCAAGCAAACTGAATCTAATTACTTCTCAGTATATCTAGAAACTGCAGCAACTTCTCTACCGATCATCAGTGACATCTTGCTCACACGAATTCTGCGTCCTCTAGCTTTATATGCTCGTCCAGTCAAACACGCATATATGGTTTTCTACATTGCTCCCACAAGGTCTTTTTGCGACCGGCCCTACATATAGGTTGAAAAGCAGTCTTTATATATCTACGCCTTCTCAAAGGCGGGGGGCTTCATATCTTATGATATCAGCAATATTACGGGCCTAAATGCCCTGTGCCCTCTCAAACAGGGGGCTTCATAGCAGCGGACATAATTACAGGCTCAATGCCCCGCGCCTTCTTATTTAGCGTCGAAACAACAAGTACTTGTTGTTTCGACCGAAACCCTCGAGGGTATTTTCATGAGCTTTGCGCTCCATCCGCCCCGAGGGCGCATACGAGTAGAACTTTAACTTCTATCAAACCCTTGAGGGTATTTTCATGAGCTTTGCACTCTATCCGTTAAACTCCCTGTTGCTGCTAAAAATATGCTCCGCGTACTTTGCCGAACCCGAGTCTGGACCGATGACTTGCAAGATAGAAAACGAGTGACCGCCGGGTGGGGATCCCGGCAGAGGACTCTCCGATGCTTAAGTCAGAGCGCCGCTACATGATAATAATTCTGAAAAATCATGAAAGACACAATGTGTATCTGTGTGTGTCGTTGTCCCATACCTGGGGGTAGACCCCTTTCTATAGGGGTAGGAAGAAGAGTCCTATTAGGACTAGGCTGTGGACTAATCCAATCAGAATCGTGTTAGGATCCTCGAGCATCACGTTACGATCTTTAAGGACTCTTTTAGAATCCTGATAAGATAATCATCAATCTCCCAGTTTGACTGGGATTCGCCGGGTGTCCCCCAATTATTGGGAGTTATATTTAAGTTATATCATAAGCCCCCCACTTCCTTAGCCAAAATGTTTGGCTGAGAAAGTTTATACCTGGTGTCTCGAGACACGCGTCAGATTTATAAGGCATTCTCCATCCACCTGTAGGGGTAATAATATTTTTCTCCTCCATGTGCGCCGACCTAAGCGGGAGCTTAAGCCTTGGAACTTTGCCCAAGTAGGGCGCTAGAACCCTAGCTCTCGAGAGCTAAGTCTTTAGAATTTTGCTTAGGTAGGCTTTTCGGAATCATCTTTCGAAAGACGAATCATGGGATCTCGAGATCCTTTAGAGGCTGTACCCCATGGTAGCTTCTCTCGGGAAGAGGACACAAAGCTGTGCATGCAAGTTGTTGCATGTGCTAAGTGTTTGAATGTCCCCTCGAGGGGTCACCTCTCCTTTGGAGGGTGTTCATTTTGTGCAAGTGTGTGTTCTTGAGCTCGAGCCGACCACATCATGCTTGCGTTTTACTTTGTCGCGAACTCTTATCATCAGCTAAGAGCTGGCAAAGAAGCCTCGTACTCACGCTTGGCTGGGTTTTGAATTGACAAAGAATGGTGGAAGGATGAAGTCCCATAGTCCTTTGCCGTTTCACGAGTTAGAACTGTAGCTAAACCGTTCGGATAGAACTCGAGCTCTATCCTGTCACCCTCGGGGGTGTTCATCCCTCGAGGGATCACCCTAAAGGGCTAGTGGAACGTAGAGTTCCGGTAAGTGCTCTTGAGGGCTGACGGAGTTCGGAGCTCATGCAAATACCCTCGGGGGTTTGACGTAACTTAAGAGTTCTCGTCGTACGCGCCCTCGGGGGCGAACGGAGCGCGGAGCTCATGCAAATACCCTCGGGGGTTTGACGGAACTTAAGAGTTCTTGTCGTATGCGCCCTTGGGGGCGGACGAAGCGCGGAGCTCATGCAAATACCCTCGGGGGTTTGATGGAACTTAAGAGTTCTCGTCGTACGCAACCTCGAGGGCGGACGGAGCGCGGAGCTCATGCAAATACCCTCGGGGGTTTGACGGAACTTAAGAATTCTCGTCGTACACGCCCTCGGGGGTTTAACGGAACTTGGAGTTCTCGTCATACGCGTCCTTAGGGGTTTAAAAAAACTTTAGGGTCCTCGTTGTACGCACCCTTGGGGGTTTGACGGAACTTAGAATTCTCGTCGTATGCGCCCTCGGGCGTTTCTCGTCCTTGTTGTCGCGGTGCTAAATAAGAAGCCGCGGGTCATGAAGCCCGTAATATGGTCGCTGTGGCAAACCTTTCTGTTTGATAAGACATAAGCCATTAAGCCATATAGGAATGATCTCATAAAATATAAAGCCCCCCAGCCTTTAAGAAGGCGTGGATATATAAAGACGGCTTTTAAGCCCATATGTAGGGCCCGGTCGCAAGAAGACCTGTACGAGCAATATAGAAGACTGTAACCTGCCTGCTTGACTAGACGAGCATATAGAGCTAGAGGACGCGGAGTCCGTCGTAGTTTATCAATATGCTGAGAAACAATTAGATTCAGTTTGCTGGTTGCATGAGCTTGAGCTTGCAGTTGTACCGGCATATTAGTGATGCTTATTAGCAAAGGCTAACGATATTCTCTGATTCGCTGATCGAGGTCACTGTGTGACCGAACATCATGAGATAATAAGAAATGCCGAGTTGGCAAGAAGTTGCAGTAGAAACCCTTGGCGTGACTTCAAGTCGCAGGGTGCTGTGAATTTGTTCCTTTCTTATGAAGTGGTTTATACGTCGCTGTTGATGCTCACATGCATTGTTTAAATCCTGATTATTTGGTCTGCCTCTTTATTTTTTTGACAGAAGGGCAGATCTGGCCATTACAACGACGGCGATCGCACCGATGGGTGTGATGGTGCAAGCCCATAGTGGTGGTGATGGCGCTGCCTTGCTGGTGGTCAAGGTGGCGCGCATCTTGAAGGAGGAGGCTGGTGTCGCGACGTAGCTCGGTGAAGGATGCCGTAATCGGCGGCGACGGCATTGTTGGCGCCAGGATTGAGGTCCCTGGCGGCGGCCGGTGATTGGAGCTTGACCAGCGGTGCAAGTCATCGGGGCGTCAGAATTATAGACGGCTAGCTATCGTCGGGCGTCAGAATTATTTCCTTGTTCTTTTTTTTTATGAGAGACGATGTCGCTGCTTCAGCAGCTTTGTGGGGCTGTGCGACTGAATTCAGTGGCCGTGGTAATAAGGATGACCACCAATGGTGGCAGACGGCGGCGGTGCTCCCCCAATTGCCCACAGTGGCCGTGATGCTGCTCCCATATTTTTTTGATACGGTTGCGTTGCTATGGTTGTGTGATTAATCATGGTTGTTGGACTGGTTCCGTGTTGGTAATCGTGCGGTTGCTAATCGGAACTGATGTTGGCCATGAGGTCGTTGACGATGTGACATCAAGGTACGGTGTCGGAGAGCTTGTTGGGGAGGTGCTGCGCCGACATTGATTATGGCAGAGCAGGCCTTACCCGTCGTACAGTTTTTTCGGGAGGAACTCCGTCAGGCAAGACTCGCCGGTGTCGTTAGCGGCAATCTTCATCATCAGAAAAATTACAATGCGATTGTCTTGAAGTCAATCGGCTAGGCTTCGGGTCCCACGGATGGCGCCAATCTGTTGCTGCTAAAAATATGCTCCGCGTACTTTGCGGAACTCGAGCCTGGACCGATGACCTGCAAGATAGAAAACGAGTGACCGCCGGGTGGGGATCCCGACGGAGGACTCTCTGATGCTTAAGTCAGAGCGCAGCTACATGATAATAACTCTGAAAAAGCATGAAAGACACAATGTGTATCTGTGTGTGTCGTTGTCCCATACCTGGGGGTAGACCCCTTTATATAGGGGTAGGAAGAAGAGTCCTATTAGGACTAGGCTGTGGACTAATCCAATCAGGATCGTGCTAGGATCCTCGAGGATCACGTTACGATCTTTAAGGACTCTTTTAGAATCCTGATAAGATAATCATCAATCTCCCAGTTTGACTGGGATTCGCTGGGTGTCCCCCAATTATTGGGAGTTATATTTGAGTTATATCACCCCTGATGGTATTTTCATGAGTTTTGGGCTCATTCGCCCCCGAGGGCGCCTACGACAAGAACTTTAAGTTCCATCAAACCCTCGAGGGTATTTTTCATGAGCTTTGGGCTCATCCGCCCCCGAGGGCACATACGACGAGAACTTTAAGTTTCGTCAAACCCCCGAGGGTATTTTCATGAGCTTTACGCTCTATCCGCCTCTAAGGGTGCATACGACGAGAACTGTAAGTTCTGTCTAACCCTCGAGGGTATTTTTCATGAGCTTTGAGCTCCATCCGCCCCCGAGGGCACGTACGACGAGAACTCTAAGTTTCGTCCAGCCCTCCAGGGCATTTACATGAGCTCCACTCTCCATTCCCCCTCAAGGGCGCGTACGAGAACCCTAAGTTCCATCACCCCCGAAGGTATTACATGAGCTCCATGCTCAATTTGCCCTCAAGGGCACTTACCATAACTCTATGTTCCATTAGCCCTTTAAGGCGGTCCCTCGAGGAACGAACACCCTCAAGGGTGACAGGATAGAGCTCGAGTACTATCCGAACGGTTTAGCTACATCTCTAACCCTTTAAACGACAAAGCACTATGTGGGACTTCATTCCCCCACCATTCTTTGTCAATTCAAAACCAACCAAGTGTGAGTGCGAGGCTTCTTTGCCAGCTCTTAGCTGATGACAAGAGTTCGCGTCAAAGTAAAAAGCAAGCATGATGTGGTTGGCTAGAGCTAAAGAACACACACTTGCACAAAATGAACACCCTCCAAAGGAGAGGTGACCCCTTGAGGGGACATTCAAACACTTAGCACATGCAACAACTTGCATGCACAGCTTTGTGTCCTTTCCCGAAAGAGGCTACCATGGGGCACAGCCTCTAAAGGATCTCTAGATCCCATGATTCTTCTTCCAAAACATGATTCCGAATAGCCTACTTTGGCAACATTCTAAAGACCTAACTCTCAAGAGTTAGAGTTCTAGCACCCTACTTGGGCACAACTCCATGGCTTAAGCTCCTTAGAGCTTAGGTTCGAGCACATGGAGTAGAGAAATATTATTTACCCCTATAAGCGGATGGAGAATCCCTTACAAACCTGGTGTGTGTCTCAAGACACTAAGTATAACTTTCTCAGCCAAACATTTTGGCTAAGGAAGTGGGGGGCTTATGATATAACTCAAATATAACTCCCAATGATTGGGGAATACCCGACAATCTCAGTCAAACTAAGAGATCAATAATTATCTTATTATGATTCTAACTCTATCATCAGAGATAAACACATGATCCTCTAGGATCTTAATACAATCCTGATTGGATTTGTTCACAGCCCAGTCCTACTAGGGCTCTTCTTCCTACCACTATATAAAGGGGTCTACCCCCCAGGTATGGGACAATTACACATACAAAGACAGATACACATTGTGTCTTTCATGCTTTTTCAGAGTTATTATTCTGTAGTTGCGCTCTGACTTAAGCATCAGAGAGTTCTCCGTCGGGAACCCCACTCGGCGGTCACTCGTTTTCTGTCTTGGGGGTCATCGGTTCAGGCTCAGGTTCCGGAACGTAAGCAAAGCTTATTTTTAGCAGCAACAGGTTGAATTTACGATTGCTTTTAGAATTTTGCATATATTTTCGAGACATATTGTTTAAGGCTTCCCATACCTTGCAAAGCTGGTTCTACAGAGCCTTCTGAATGAAACTATCACAAAAAATGATTACATGGATTTGGACTATGAAAGTTAATTTCAAAAGTTTTGTTTTGGAAATATCTAAAGTAATTAGACGAGTTAATGTATATATTTGGCGAATATTGTATACACGATATTATTGACCGTTGATTTGATTAGACCTGATTAGTGTTTGGCATTTTATCTAGCTTTTTAGAAGACATAATTAGCAATTCATATATTGTTCATGATTTGATAAGATCTCATTACATTCTTTTTTTTCATTTTTTGGTTAGACGGTTAGGGATATCATCGGGTCAGTTTTAGTATCAACCAAGACTAAATCTCCACTTTGGACGACCTTAAGGGCGCATCCCTCGACCTAGTGCAGTCAGAGGAGTACTTTTGCTCCGGGTAGTGGCCCCAACGTTTTAACCTAGGAATTCAAGGAAGGGAGAAAATCTCCTTAACTATCACATCAGACCCTTAGGGTTAGATCTCATTAGATTATATTACATGTACTAAAGACAGGCGATACTTTTGGACCATTTGTTTGTGTTTGTTAATCGAAATGGGATGGCAGGGCTTGTACGAAATCTAATTATATATATATATATATATATATATATATATATATATATATATATATATATAGGGGCCCGATCCATACCCACCGGTGGATAAAAAAATTTTCTCCACCCAACCGCTTCTCTTACATGCGGTTGGGTACGGTATCATTTTCTCGTGGGCCCCACCACAAAAAGCACTCATTTTTTTTGAGCCCAACCGCATGTAAGAGAAGCGGTTGGGCATGATTATTTTTTTGACATGGGCCCACCACAAAAAACCACTCCACCCAACCGCTTCTCTTAGAAGCGGTTGGTAAGCCCCTTTTTTTTAACAATTTTTTTAAAAAACCAACCGCATATAAAAGAAGCGGTTGGTGGCTTTTTTTTTGGGTGGCTCCCACACAAAAATTTTCAAATTTTTTGGTTGGCTGACACAAAAAAAAAAAATATTTTCGAGCCAAGGCTGCCACGTGGCCTCCCCCGCGACTGCCACGTGGCAAAACCGCGTGAAGGGGCGCCGGTTGGGCGATGGCCCTGCCACGTGGCCTCCTCCGCGCCTGCCACGTGGCCCAACCGCGTGAAGGGACGCCGGTTGGTGCGATGGCCCTGCCACGTGGCCTCCCCCGCGCCTGCCATGTGGCCCAACCGCGTGAAGGGACGCCGGTTGGTGCGATGCCCTGCCGCGTGGCCTCCACGCGCCTGCCACGTGGCCACCACGCGCCGCCACGTGGCCCAACGCGGGAAGGTGCGCCGGTTGGTACGATGGCGGTGCCACGTGGCCTCCCCCGCGCCTGCCACGTGGCCCAACCGCGTGAAGGGGCCCCGCGGGTTGCCCTCTCCTTCTGCCACGTGGCGCCCCCCCCCCCACGCGGGTGATGCTCCCCGTGACTGTCCTTCCCTCCCCGTGACTGTCCTTCCCACTGCTTTTTTTCTTTGTTTGCAGAGTCTTTTTTTTCGCAGAGTCTGCCAATTTTTTTTTTCTGCAGAGACCACTCACGGGTTTTTTTTTCCCTCTTTTTTCTTCTCTCTTCCTTTTTCTTCTCTATTTATAATCCCTTCCCCCCAACCATTCTTCTCCACATTTCTGCTCTGCTCCGCACTTTTTCTCCACAAACCAAAAAATTTTAGCGCTAGAAGAAGATCGGTGGATAATCGCTAGAAGATCGGTAGATTTTTCTTCAAATACATCAAGTCACAACAAGTAAGTATTTTGAATTTCCTTATAATTCAATGTTAGGTTTATACAAATCAGCGTATTACACTTAGCGTATTACATTTATAGCGATTCAAAATAGCGTATTACATTACATTTATAGACAGTTTTTCACGGATTTATAAAAAATAGCTAGAGCGAGATTTTGCCAAAGTACAAAAAAGAGACCCTAGTTATTCTGAAAGGATCTGTATCAGGTAAAAATTTCAGATTTTTCCAAGGACTGTAGAGGGGCTAACTGATACGGGGAACCGTGTACCTTCTCAGTCTAATTTAAAATACCAAGCTAACGCGATTTCGCGCGAAACTTTTACGAGAACCCCAGGATGTTGGGAAGTTCCATTCCCCAGGATTTCGCGCCATTCCGGAGCCGTTAGCTATTTTTTTTGCCCGAACGGCCCTTTCAGCGCTCGCCCTTTAATTAGACAGCTTTTTCACGGATTTATAAAACATAGCTAGAGCGTGATTTGGCCAAAGTGCAAAACAGGGACCCTAGTTATTATGAAAGGATCTGTATCAGGTAAAAAATTCAGATTTTTCCAAGCACTGTAGAGGGGCTACCTGCTACGGGGAACCGTGTACCTTCGCAGTCTAATTTAAAATACCAAGCTAGCGCGATTTCGCGCGAAACTTTTACGAGAACCGAGGATGTTGGGAAGTTCCATTCCCCAGGATTTCGCGCCATTCCGGAGCCGTTAGCTATTTTTTTGCCCGAACGGCCCTTTCAGTGCTCGCCCTTTAATTAGACAGCTTTTTCACGGATTTATAAAAAATAGCTAGAGCGTGATTTGGCCAAAGTGTAAAACAGGGACCCTAGTTATTCTGAAAGGATCTGTATCAGGTAAACAATTCAGATTTTTCCAAGCACTGTAGAGGGGCTAACTGATACGGGGAACCGTGTACCTTCGCAGTCTAATTTAAAATACCAAGCTAGCGCGATTTCGCGCGAAACTTTTACGAGAACCCTAGGATGTTGGGAATTTCCATTCCCCAGGATTTCGCGCCATTCCGGAGCCGTAAGCTATTTTTTTGCCCGAACGGCCCTTTCAGCGCTCGCCCTTTAATTAGACAGCTTTTTCACGGATTTATAAAAAATAGCTAGAGTGTGATTTGGCCAAAGTACAAAACAAGGACCCTAGTTATTCTGAAAGGATCTGTATCAGGTAAAAAATTCAGATTTTTCCAAGCACTGTAGAGGGGCTAACTGATACGGGGAACCGTGTACCTTCGCAGTCTAATTTAAAATACCAAGCTAGCGCGATTTCGCGCGAAACTTTTACGAGAACCCTAGGATGTTGGGAAGTTCCATTCCCCAGGATTTCGTGCCATTCCGGAGCCGTAAGCTATTTTTTTGCCCGAACGGCCCTTTCAGCGCTCGCCCTTTAATTAGACAGCTATTTCACGGATTTATAAAAAATAGCTAGAGCGTGATTTGGCCAAAGTGCAAAACAGGGACCCTAGTTATTATGAAAGGATCTGTATCAGGTAAAAAATTCAGATTTTTCCAAGCACTGTAGAGGGCCTAACTGCTACGGGGAACCGTGTACCTTCGCAATCTAATTTAAAATACCAAGCTAGCGCGATTTCGCGCGAAACTTTTACGAGAACCCTAGGATGTTGGGAAGTTCCATTCCCCAGGATTTCGCGCTATTCCGGAGCCGTTAGCTATTTTTTTGCCCGAACGGCCCTTTCAGCGCTCGCCCTTTAATTAGACAGCTTTTTCACGGATTTATAAAAAATAGCTAGAGCGTGATTTGGCCAAAGTACAAAACAGGGACCCTAGTTATTCTGAAAGGATCTGTATCAGGTAAAAAATTCAGATTTTTCCAAGCACTGTAGAGGGGCTAACTGCTACGGGGAACCGTGTACCTTCGCAATCTAATTTAAAATACCAAGCTAGCGCGATTTCGCGCGAAACTTTTACGAGAACCCTAGGATGTTGGGAAGTTCCATTCCCCAGGATTTCGCGCCATTCCGGAGCCGTTAGCTATTTTTTTGCCCGAACGGCCCTTTCAGCGCTCGCCCCGGACACCGGTTCGCGATTTTTGCGCGAAAAATCCATAAAGTACTTTTTAGGCCAATGATGAACTCACGAAGCGTAAAGTAGCATTTCGAGGCACCTTTGAGATTTTTCCTGATGCCAGGGGCATTTCGGTAATTTGCCACCCCGCTAGGGGTGTTTCGGTAATTTTCCCGCGCCAAGTTTTTTATTACACAGTTTTAGTCCAGGAATGTAATCACAGAACCTGAAATGTTGTTTTGAAGCTGGTTCGGGGGCGTTGGGGTGATAGTGAACCCCCGGGGGCATTTCGGTAATTTGCCGCTCATCGGGGACTATTTTGCTAGGAAGGATCCAGCTTAAAGGGCCATACCTTAAAATAACTTTTAGTTCAGCAAAGGGTGTCAGACACCCGAAAACTTTTATTGTCCCGGGTGAATTCAGGAACTTGTGACGCACCGGCGATGACTGCCAGGGGGTATTTTGCACAAGTAGCGGGTGTTTTGGTAACTTTCCCCCTTTAAAATTTTTCCTGATTTATTGGGTATATAATTGACGTAATACATTTAAAAACTTGACTTCAAAGCGGTTTTGAGGTCTTGGGGGTGTAGGGGCCATCGGGGGGTATATTGCTATATAACCACGTTGGCGCTAAATTCAGTGAGAACTAGCGTAATTAACCGTTCGGAGTGGTGGGAAGTGAGGATTTGTTTTAATACATTGAAATAATGACTATTGCTAATGTGTTGGTAAGCTAGGTTAAAGATCCAGATATGTAGTTTTGGAATGTAAATATTATAACCTGATATGTTGGTTTACGATTATATTTTGTTCTTATAGATATGGATTTCAACCCCGGACCTCATGATACATCAATCCTATACGATGACGATGACCACGTCGCGAGGCACGTATTTGACGGTGTCGATAGGGGTGTTTTGGAAACAATTCAAACCACAAGAGGAATTGAAGAGTGGGTACTAAACGAGGAACAAAAAGCCCTTATACACGGTCAAAATTTAAGCCTGTTCACCGATTGCGGGAAATGGTATCGCCACGATGATTGCCTTATATCCGCTCTAGTTGAACGATGGAGGAGCGAGACGAACTCATTTCATTTCCGGTTTGGTGAAATGACTGTTACGTTAGAGGACGTCGGATATATACTTGGAATCCCATGTCACGGCAGACCCGTTACTCTGAGCGTGCCGTCTGCATCCGTAGCGAATATGGCTAGGCATTATTTTCCGGGAATTCCAAGGGCAGCTCTTACAACAAACGGCGTCAAGCTTAAATGGCTAAGAGAGCAGTATGGCGTGCTACCGGATGAATACACTCGTCAGGATTTCGTGACGTATACGAGGGCATACCTTCTGTATATTATTGGAGCCATATTACTTCCGACGCATTCGAAAAACACGGTGCATCCGAAGTATATGGTGTTATTGGAGGATCTTGACGAGGTATACTCGTACTCATGGGGTTCAGCTGTCCTTGCGCACCTATATCGAGCACTGCATAAGGCTACGAGATTCGGTGCCAAGTCCATTGCCGCCTGCCTGACTCTATTACAGGTATGAGCATTTATTTTCTTATCCGGATCCTTAGTCAATATATTCGGGATTCATTACTAATTCCATATAATGTTTGCGTTCACAGGTTTGGTCTTACAAGAGGCTACCCACGGGTCGTCCACAACCGTTGGTAGATTCCGATGAGACGTGGCCTATGGTGTGGGCCTGGGGGCCTCCGACCAACCGGAGGAGGAGACGGGTAGACCCTCACAACCATCTACAGTTCTATCGGGGGGAACTAGAGATGCTGGATCCATACCAGGTGGCGTGGCAGCCATATGACAAGGTGATGCATCTGTTGGATGAGTTGTGTTGGCAACTTCCGGTGTCGTACGTGCTTGCAGGTTTGGTTCGGGTGCCGCTCATTCACTTCGAAGAATATGAGTTTCAGATGCCCGATCGAGTTATGAAGCAAGCTGGCTGTCCACAAGGGATTCCGAAACCCGCTGTAGACATGCGGCCATACAGGGGTGGTCGAGGGCCGAACTTCGAGGTGGCTAATGCCTTGACTGTGTTGGGTGACGAGGTGCAACAATGGAATACCTGGCAGGAAACGTATGACAGCCTTGCATCGATGAAGCACGACGACATCAGTACTGAGTACTACTTACAGTGGTTTCTCAGGGTGACGCGCACGAGGATGACTCGCCCTGCCCAAGTGTCCCGTTTTCTTTGTCTTGTTGTCCCTTCGTCACTGATCTGAACGACGGGGGGTACATGCGGTGCTCCTCTATGACACTCAAATAACCTTGCACCAATTTGAACGGTATTCACCCGTTTTCTAGTCGCCTTAGTTCTAATACCGAAACCCATCGTTTTCGAATATGCTCTGTAGTATGCTTCGACTTCGTCCAGTGTTTGGAAAATTTGACCCAAGTAAGGTGGATCAGAACCTTCACAAAAAATATTTCCTCCAGTTGCATCCATATTTATACTGAAATCTAAAAAATAAAAACCAATACGATTATCAACAAGTCATAGAAATAAATAAAAGAAGAATAAAAATTATTTAAACGTAATTGCTGGAAAAATTTGTATAATGTAAAATTATCAAAATAGCCCCCGACGGGGGCAAATTAGCAAAATGCCCCCGGGGAGTTCATTATCACCCTAACGTCCCAAATCAGCTTGAAAACAACCTTTTAGGTGCTTTGCTTACATTTCTGGACTAAGAAGTCCTTTAAAAAACTTAACGCTGCAAAATTACGAAAATACCCCCCTCGGGGCTGCGAATTACCAAAAAATGCCCCCTGGCATCAAAAAATCGGTCGGAGTGCTTTGAAACGGCATTTTAAACTTCCTGAATTCATCCGGGACAAAATAAGTTTTCGGGTGTCTGACACCCTTTGCTGAACTAAAAGTTATTTTAAGGTATGGCCCTTTAAGCTGGATCCTTCCTAACAAAATAGCCCCCGATGAGCGGCAAATTACCGAAATGCCTCAGGGGGTAACCAACATATCTGGATCTTTAACCTAGCTTACCAACACATTAGCAATAGTCATTATTTCAATGTATTAAAACAAATCCTCACTTCCCACCACTCCGAACGGTTAATTACGCTAGTTCTCACTGAATTTAGCGCCAACGTGGTTATATAGCAATATACCCCCCGATGGCCCCTACACCCCCAAGACCTCAAAACCGCTTTGAAGTCAAGTTTTTAAATGTATTACGTCAATTATATACCCAATATATCAGGAAAAATTTTAAAGGGGGAAAGTTACCAAAACACCCGCTACTTGTGCAAAATACCCCCTCGCAGTCATCGCCGGTGCGTCATAAGTTCCTGAATTCACCCGGGACAATAAAAGTTTTCGGGTGTCTGACACCCTTTGCTGAACTAAAAGTTATTTTAAGGTATGGCCCTTTAAGCTGGATCCTTCCTAGCAAAATAGTCCCCGATGAGCGGCAAATTACCGAAATGCCCCCGGGGGTTCACTATCACCCCAACGCCCCCGAACCAGCTTCAAAACAACATTTCAGGTTCTGTGATTACATTCCTGGACTAAAACTGTGTAATAAAAAACTTGGCACGGGAAAATTACCGAAACACCCCTAGCGGGGTGGCAAATTACCGAAATGCCCCTGGCATCAGGAAAAATCTCAAAGGTGCCTCGAAATGCTACTTTACGCTTCGTGAGTTCATCATTGGCCTAAAAAGTACTTTACGGATTTTTTGCGCAAAAATCGCGAACCGGTGTCCGGGGCGAGCGCTGAAAGGGCCGTTCGGGCAAAAAAATAGCTAACGGCTCCGGAATGGCGCGAAATCCTGGGGAATGGAACTTCCCAACATCCTAGGGTTCTCGTAAAAGTTTTGCGCGAAATCGGCTAGCTTGGTATTTTAAATTAGACTGCGAAGGTACACGGTTCCCCGTATCAGTTAGCCCCTCTACAGTCCTTGGAAAAATCTGAAATTTTTACCTGATACAGATCCTTTCAGAATAACTAGGGTCCCTGTTTTGCACTTTGGCCAAATAACGTTCTAGCTATTTGTTATAAATCCATGAAAAAGCTGTCTAATTAAAGGACGAGCGCTGAAAGGGCCGTTCGGGCAAAAAAATAGCTAACGGCTCCGGAATGGCGCGAAATCCTGGGGAATGGAACTTCCCAACATCCTAGGGTTCTCGTAAAAGTTTCGCGCGAAATCGCGCTAGCTTGGTATTTTAAATTAGACTGCGAAGGTACACGGTTCCCCGTATCAGTTAGCCCCTCTACAGTGCTTGGAAAAATCTGAAATTTTTACCTGATACAGATCCTTTCAGAATAACTAGGGTCTCTTTTTTGTACTTTGGCAAAATCTCGCTCTAGCTATTTTTTATAAATCCGTGAAAAACTGTCTATAAATGTAATGTAATACGCTATTTTGAATCGCTATAAATGTAATACGCTAAGTGTAATACGCTGATTTGTATAAACCTAACATTGAATTATAAGGAAATTCAAAATACTTGTTGTGACTTGATGTATTTGAAGAAAAATCTACCGATCTTCTAGCGATTATCCACCGATCTTCTTCTAGCGCTAAAATTTTTTGGTTTGTGGAGAAAAAGTGCGGAGCAGAGCAGAAATGTGGAGAAGAATGGTTGGGGGGAGGGGATTATAAATAGAGAAGAAAAAGGAAGAGAGAAGAAAAAAGAGGGAAAAAAAAACCCGTGAGTGGTCTCTGCAGAAAAAAAAATTGGCAGACTCTGCGAAAAAAAAGACTCTGCAAACAAAGAAAAAAAGCAGTGGGAAGGACAGTCACGGGGAGGGAAGGACAGTCACGGGGAGCATCACCCGCGTGGGGGGGGGGGGCGCCACGTGGCAGAAGGAGAGGGCAACCCGCGGGGCCCCTTCACGCGGTTGGGCCACGTGGCAGGCGCGGGGGAGGCCACGTGGCACCGCCATCGTACCAACCGGCGCACCTTCCCGCGTTGGGCCACGTGGCAGGCGCGTGGTGGCCACATGGCAGGCGCGTGGAGGCCACGCGGCAGGGCATCGCACCAACCGGCGTCCCTTCACGCGGTTGGGCCACGTGGCAGGCGCGGGGGAGGCCACGTGGCAGGGCCATCGCACCAACCGGCGTCCCTTCACGCGGTTGGGCCACGTGGCAGGCGCGGGGGAGGCCACGTGGCAGGGCCATCGCACCAACCGGCGTCCCTTCACGCGGTTGGGCCACGTGGCAGGCGCGAGGGAGGCCACGTGGCAGGGCCATCGCCCAACCGGCGCCCCTTCACGCGGTTTTGCCACGTGGCAGTCGCGGGGGAGGCCACGTGGCAGCCTTGGCTCGAAATTTTTTTTTTTTTTTGTGTTTGCCAACCAAAAAATTTGAAAATTTTTGTGTGGGAGCCACCCAAAAAAAAAGCCACCAACCGCTTCTTTTATATGCGGTTGGTTTTTTAAAAAAATTGTTAAAAAAAAGGGGCTTACCAACCGCTTCTAAGAGAAGCGGTTGGGCAAAAAAAAATTTGTCCCAACCGCGTATAAGAGAAGCGGTTGGGTGGAGTGATTTTTTGTGGTGGGCCCATGTCAAAAAAATAATCATGCCCAACCGCTTCTCTTACATGCGGTTGGGCTCCAAAAAAAAAAATGAGTGCTTTTTGTGGTGGGGCCCACGAGAAAATGATATCGTACCCAACCGCATGTAAGAGAAGCGGTTGGGTGGAGAAAATTTTTTTATCCACCGGTGGGTGTGGATCGGGCCCCATATATATATATATATATATATATAAGCCGAAACTGAGAGAATGTGTCAATGTCACCGCCTACGTGGACACTCACTTTTTTTGCCATGTGGACTAAAAATTTTACTTTAATATATTTACTTCGAAATTTATATCCCTAAAATTTAGTCATTTCAAATGAGTGATTGAAGACATTCATTTATACACATTAGCCTTAACTGATTGAAGACATCTTTTCCATTAATCCCCCAAAATCTCTCCTTGAATCTCTCAAATTGTAATATTATAAATATATATGTTATAATCGTCTCATCAATCCTATCATTTCGTTCATTCAATATTATGAACCCCCTCTCCACCTCAAGCGTTTTTGGCCTGAAAATTAAAAGTTTTAGGAGTTGGATGCCAACATCGATTCAAGAAAAGAAAAGTTTTAGTGCATTTCTTAGTTGTTATAGAATTTGATAATGTTATGTTATCCACAATATCTTTACATAGAAAGAATGGGCCAAGATAGGCCTAAATTTGTATTTTTTATTTCTATATTACATCTTTAAGCTTCTCATTTCTTACCAAATTTGTTTATTTTATTTTTCAGTGTGTTCAACTGTTATCTATTTTCTTTATCCCATATTTCATGACTTTCTTTATAATAAAAGGGTACTAAATTTCACTTTTTTTATTACTATTATATCACAACATAGGTACAGTTCAAAAGTATCGCTTATGATCATCTAACGTATTATTGCACGAAAAATACTTTTTAGATCTCGCTTATATTATTTACATTCGAAGAAATTTACGTTCCTTTTTGTATATTTTTTATATATGGTTATTCATAACATAGTTGTATTACAAAATCCATTCAAGTAGTCAAATAAGTTTTTTATAATTTTTACACAGTGCTCCGTGTGCAACACACGGGATCAAATTTAGTATTTATGATGTTTGAATAAGAGGCTAAAATTATGTAGACTCCATACATGCTATAGTGTCAGTTTGAATTGACAAACTCTATTAGAACCACGGAGTATGCTCATCATGCCTTTAGCCCATATATACATTTTGGAGCTGAATGATTGCACATTATAGTTTACGCGTATTCTTTATGTTCATATTGGGAAAAAATTATTACGCTTTTGCTCAATATGAAGGAAAACGATTTGCACAATTAGATGAGGTTACATGTTTTAAGCGAGAGCACGTTTGCGTAAAGCTGTAGAAACTTGTTTTTAGCATTTGCTTTTTACTCAAACGCATGTGTAATATGCATAATTATCTCAGCCAATCACTTAAATTCATCTATAAATAAAGTAGGGGAAGTTACAAATAACCCCCTCATTTATTTTGGGTTTTCAGGTCGACCTTTTTTGGGTATTAATTTTGACAATAGGGATGTAATCAATTGCAATGTATATACGAGTATATGGGTGAGTCGGTGCAAAGGGACGTTTGAATATTCCAACAGAATAACAACAGTTTCTGGAGTATTTCCTCACGCTTTGACGTAGCCTTAGAGGCCATTTCATAATGCTCTTGTGACCTAGGGCTGAAACAAACTTCAAAAGAAGGCATACATGCACCCTTTGACCAAAATGAAGAGGATTCTGAAATCACAAACCACGAATTGATAGATCCATGTCAGCTGGTGTGGATCAACGTCGAACATTGCACTCTAATGCTTACCTAGAAATTTCCTCATTGTTTTATATAAATTAGAAGCATAAGGAAGCCTATTCTGTGTACGTGCGTGGACCAACATCAGGGGCCGTAAACCCAACCTTAAAGAAGCTTAGACCAAATAGACTCTGGCTCTGGTTAAGCTCAATGCTGATAGACTAAGAAGAACAATCTACAATGGACAAACATTAGATAACTCCTTAACCAAACACCAATAATCTACAAAAATGCAAGCTAATGTCACCAAAGAAAACCTTATGGTACAAATGAATGGAACTAGGATAGAAGGTTAACATGGACAGAATGGTCAGAAGAAGATGATGTCGGATTTCTATAAAGCTTCATACATTTCGTGGAAAGAAATCAAACTAATATAGTTTAAACACCGAGAATTTGAAATTTAATACTCCCTCCATCCCAAAAAATTTGATCCAATTTCGTTTTTGGGTCTTCCTAAAAGAATTTATCATTTTCCAAATCAAAAAAAAAAAATTATTTGTCTTTCCATGTTTAACCTTTGTACAACTTTTTTTTATTCTATTTCTCTCTCCATATCTAATCCTCCACCAACTCATTCTCTCTCCTCGCCCATTTTCTTCTTCCCTCCCCCCTCCTTTTCTCTCTCTCTCTCTCTCTCTCTCTCTCTCTCTCTCTCTCTGTGTGTGTGGGGACAATAATGAAAAACTCAAAACATATGACTCATATCCTAAATAAGCGTGTAAGCCAAACCTAATCAAATAACTTGGGAAGCAGTGAGTACTAAATAAAAGTAGTTGTAGTTGATATTCAGATAACATCGAAATATCAGAAGGAATCACTCGAAGCTGGCAGTTGGTCATCAAAAAGATATTGTCATGGGAATTAGCACTACAAGAAAAGACGTCTTTTGCGACGGATTTTTAGCGACGGAATAGATTCCGTCGCTTAAATGAGTTTTACCGACGGAAACCTCCGTCAGTAAAACTCCGTCGTAAAATATTATTTAAGCGACGGATTTATTCCGTCGCAATAAACTTCGTCGGTAAAAATAGGTCTTCACCGACTGAAACCTCCGTCAGTAAAACTCCGTCGTAAAATATTATTTAAGCGACGGATTTATTCCGTCACAAAAACTCCATCGGTAAAAATAGGTCTTCACCGACGGACTTTTAGCGACGGAGTTATTCCGTCGGTAAAAGTCTATTTAACTCTCAGATCTGGTTTGAACTGTCACTGCTTCTCTCTTCGAAAATCCCAAAACTCATTTCCGGCGATTGTGCCACCGTCGTTCTCACATCCTGCCCCACCTTCGGCGCTACCGAAAGCCTCGACACCGGCGGCGACCTCCCTCGACCCCGGCGGTGACCTCCCTCAACAACGGCGGTGACTTCCCTCGACGCCGGCGGTGACCTCCCTCGACACCGGCGACTCCCATCAGGTAAAATTTTTTTTATAGTGTTTAATATCACTACCCATTTTTTTCTTTTATTATGTTAAAATTAAATGCCCTTTATGCTTCATTTTCGGTAGCAATCGCCGACAGTCACTACGGCAAACTCCGATAGCCGTCCCCCACCGACCATCGCTGCCGTCCAACTCCAGCAGCCACCTTTGTCCGCTGCCTCTACCAACTAGAATAATGAAAATAATCTCATCCAAAAATGTGACTAGTTTCAAACAAAATAAATTAGAAGCTAAAAAAGTTGACTCGTATTGTAATTAATCGGGTTAAGTGGCGTTGGATCTAGATGGGATGGGACGGAACTGGGCAAGGGACATTAAAATTAAGATGACGCAATATGGGAAAGGGGGTGGTGGTTTGCTGCGCCCCATATTGTCTCCTTGATAAATAACAATCTTGCGACGCAAAGAGTAATTGAGATTACTAAGTATATAAGTATTATTTGACAAGTCAACTGAACGACATTATAAAGTTTAATTCCCCATTTTGAAATTTATGTGGAATTTCGTAAAACTTAGAAACATGTAGTTACCACTTGCGCTCACATTATTACGGTAAGATTTTATGGTCCATGTACTTCAAAGCCTAGCACATCCGAAATGGACATATGGGGCTGAGCAACTTCCTTCGGCCCATTGTGTTGTATCCAAGAACCCAAAATAGAGTAGTACGCCTAGTCCTGTGAGTCTGTGAAAAATTCTAGCCCATCACCTAGTACATTTCTTGTATTCTCAGTAATTTGAAATGAATTTGCTACACTTCTAGCAACTTTACAAAATTAAACAATCTTGCTTGACCTACTAATTTGACTAGTAGTCATTTGTGGTAGGGCTTGATCATTCAATAGTCAATCTGGATAAAAAAAAATGTAAAACAAATATGTATGTACAAGTGTATGACTCCAAACTATATTTAAATTGAATACCCTAATTCAAGCATAAAGGGCAATAGCGAAATCAACCGAACCCTAAATTGAATCAATAGAACCCCCTAATTGAAGTAATTGAAACCTAATTAAACCCTAAATTGAATGCCCTAATCGAATCGAACCCTAAATTAAACTAATTGAACCCTAAGTTGAATACCCTAATCCAGCTGAAACCTAAATTGAACCCTAAATTGAATACCCCAAATCAACCGAACCCTAAATTGATGTAATTGAACTCTAATTAAATCCTAAATTGAATGCCCTAATCGAACTGAACCCTAAATTAAACCAATTGAACCCTAAATTGAATACCCTAATCCAACTGAAACCTAAATTGAACTAATTGAACCCTAAATTGAATGCCCCAAATCAACCGAACCCTAAATTGAATCAATGGAACCCCATAATTGAACCCTAAATTGATGTAATTGAACTCTAATTAAACCCTAAATTGAATGCCCTAATCGAACCGAACCCTAAATTGAATGCCTAATACAATCGAACCCAAAATTGAAATAATTCAAGTGCATCAGATATGTGCATTTTGAACAATTTTTTTCCATTTGAACCTTGATAATTTGTTTGATAATTTTAGGTTGTTAATTGTGCATTTGAGAATTGTGATTATTGATCGATGATTATTTTAGGTTGTTAATTGATGATTTTAGGTTATTAGATGTGCATTTGAAGTAATTGCGATTATTAATTGTTGATTTTAGGTTGTTAATTGATAATTTTAGTTTGTTAATTGTGCATTGAGCATTTGAGATATTGAGATTATTGACGAAGGATGGAACCCAATTGGATTGAATGTGTGATTTTTGTTAATTTTTATTGCATTGAGCATATGAGAATTGCGAATTGAGATTGTTGACGGAGGATGGGACCCAATTGGATTGAGATACCTGTTAGTTAGCGCAGACACGGACACCACGTCTGATCGATGGTGTCCGACATTTAAAAAACAAATTAACGCATGCCGATGTGTCTGTAGATGCCTGTCGGTGGGCGTCGGACACGTGTCGGTATGTGTCGGACACGTGTCCGGAGGTGTCAGACACGTATCAGATTTATGCCTAAATTATTGTTTTTCACGTGTTAATGTCTTTGTATATAATCTATATGAAGTCAGGTATGGATAGGATACGGGCTATTCGTGGTCGGGCTGGACGCCGAGCTGCTTCCTCCACGGTGGGTCCCACCTCGTCATTGCCTACTGATGACGAGGCACATAGTGATCGCGGGCAGCAGATGGGGCCCCAGCCCCAGCCCGACGCAGATTCATCCCACACGCGGGTGCATTCTCCATCTTCCGTGGGTTCTACCTCAGGTACAGTTTATAACGGTGTTTAGTACATTTTCGCTAGCCTTATATTTAAAGTATATTTGAACTGTATTAATGTCTGTGTTTTGTAGGATCTCAACGAGGCCGTGGTCCGACACGCGGGGTACCCATCGACCCCCAGCGTAAACAGAGAGTTACGCTCACGCAGGAGGGCCTGTAAGTACTAAAAATATCACCTCATGCCTTAAATTTAAAATTTTGGGGTGTTAATTTATATTTGAACTGTATTAATTTATTTATTTACTTCTTTGGCAGGATCCTGGAGAATCTAGCGAGGACGAAGATCGGCGTTCTTGTGAAGGGCAGATTCTTCGAGCCACGCCTGTACTGGAAGGACTGGGATGCCGCTGCGAGGGAGGCCCTATGGGAGGAGAGGCTGGTACGGTGAAGTATTTTTTTCAGCGTTAGTAAATGTTTAATTACAGTTTGTTTTCTGGTCATAATTTGTGTTATTGAATGCCTTACAGGAGGGGTTTACGTTTGACACGCCTCAGCAGTAGGCACTGGGGCAGCAGGCCTTCTTTGCCTACATCGGCAAGAATTACCGCCAATGGCTCCATGACGCACGGGACCGGGCAAAGAAGTAGCTGCCCGAGGGTGCCCCGATGACGGAGATGACAAGATATCCCCCACATTGGATATCGCACCGTGTATGGGGGGGAGATGATAGATCGGTGGGCTGCGGATCCAGGCTGGGACGCCAAGAGTAAGAGCGGGGCCGAGAACAGACAGAACAGAGATCCGACGCACACGGGGGGTCGGTGCCACATGACATCGTCCGACACATGAACGCGGTCGAGCACCCGGATCTGGAGGAGGATGAGGTCATAGCTCTGACCTATAGTCAGACGCACGTGCGGAAGAAGGACAAGGACGAGGCGCACCGGGCGGGCGACTATATTTCAGATATTGCCCGGCGGATCGATGTGAGTCAATTTATTTAAGTTGCTAATGTTTTGTCTTTCTATCCTCAATGTACGTTTCGTTAATTAATGTCCTAACATATCGTTAAACCACTGTTTTTGCAGGCCTCGTATGAACAGCTAAGGGGGTCTGAGCAGCAGTCTGGACAGCCATCAGCGTCCACTAGTACGACTGCGAGTACTGGGGGGTTGAAGCGATGGCTGGATACGCCGGAGGTCGTGAATCGGCCGAAAGGCCGCATACGCGGCCTGCCTAGCACGACTGCTCGTGCCGTGATAGGAGCGTCCTCACCCCCTGCTGCCCCTCCACAGACACCGGCTCCTCAGCGTCAGTTGGACGATGAGGAGATCCAGCGCATTGCTACATTGGTGGCGAGGATGATCAGGGAGCAGGGCACTGCTGGACATGCCGAGCCGGCCCCGAATTAGCAGGATCCAGATCCAGGACCCGGCGACCCCTGATGAGCCCCTTCCCGTGCCCGTTCTTCCCCCCCCCCCCGCCCCCCGCGCCCGGCTTGTACTCTTCTCCCCTCTCCTAACCGGCTGTATTCGGTTCCCGGCTTGTACATATGAGTTTTTTTATATTGAAATATTTTTTATAATTGATTATATATATTTCTTTCTGTATTAATTATTGCGCGTTGTTGTTGAGAAATGAACATTGTATTACAGGTCTGGGTAATTGAAAAATTCAAAAAAAAATTGATTTTTAGCGACTGATTAAATCCGTCGCTACATAAACTTTTTAGCGACGGAATATTCCGTCTCTAAAAATTTATTCCGTCGCTAATTTTATAAAAAAGAAAATAAATTAAAATACTAAAAATATAATTAGCGACGGAATATCCGTCACTAATTAAAAATAAATCCGTCGTAAAAAATTACATATTTAGCGACGGAGTTCAAAATTCCGTCGCTAAACTATTACTGACGGGCTTTTATACGAGGGACTTTTAGCGACGGAATAAAGGCTTTTAGCGACGGATTTCCCCGTCGCTAAAAGCCTTTTTTTCTTGTAGTGTAGAGAATAGACTCATTCGAAACCGAAGCACAAAATGCATGGTAGCAGTTAGTGGTCATGATGAAAGGGCATACACTTTGAAACCGTATCCAATAATTTGTGGAACTATTTTCTCGTATATGCATACCAGACATATGTCTAGAAGCCAAAGCCAACAATGCACTAAACTAGTTGGTTGTTTAGACATATGGGGTTAATATTTAAAACTAGAGCTAGCTATGCATGGAAGCAGTTGGTCGTTGAATAATCAGATCAAGTATACCTAGAAGCAGTTGGTCGTATAGGCAGACATGTCTAAATTTCAAAGTCAATAATGCATGGAAGTAGTTTGTCATTTAGGCACAAAGTACTAACCCTTTCAAAGCCGGTGTAAATACTGTATGGAAGCAGTCAGTTTTAACATGGTTAGAGATATATATACCTAGAAGATGGATCCAATAATGCGTCGAAGCAGTTTTTTGTTGAGTGATCAGAAAAAATTAAGCCTATATTACAAGGAAAAAGCTCTACGCCCGGTGACCGTATCGCGTCGCGAAAAGTGAAAAAACAGCCGTTGTAGGCTTACGCCACTACAAGAAATTAGGCCTTTAGCGACAACATTTAGCGACAGCCACTGTGGCGTTCACTAAATTAGGCCTTCACCGACCCCTTTTATGACCGTTATCATTAGTGGTCGCTAAGCATACATAAATTATGACGAGGTCAACAAAATTATTGACTGGAGATTTAGCAACCGCAACTTAGCAACCGAGTGGCAGTCGCTAAGTTTGGTGACTGTGTTTAGCGACCATTTAACCAGTTGCTAAATTTGGAGACCGTGTTTAGTGACCGCTCCAGCGATCGTTAAATTTAGGGCACAAAAATTTTTGAATTTACTCTAATTAGGACGTTCCCCTCTCTAAACTCATTTATCTTTTATCACTTCTCCCTCACCACACATCTATCGCCTCCCCCTCTCTCCCCGTTTCCCTACCACCCAACCACCGTAGCCTATCGCTGCCGCTGCCAAGGATGCACAGCTGCACCAAGCAGCCCATGTAGCCCACGGCGCCAAGCGGCCCACGTTGCCACATTGCCCACAGTGCAGCCAACCCCATGCCTAATTTGGTAATGCTTTTTTCCTTGTTTCTCTCCCCATTTTTTCTTAGACTCTGTGGGTCTACAATTTATTCAATCTTAGATCTAAGAGTTCAGTTGAATTTTAGATCTAAAGGTTTATTTTCTCTCCGGTCTTTATTTGGAGTTAGATCCCTGGGTGCTGCCTCAGAAAAACCATCACCTTTTGATGACAACATAGCCGGACGACACCATCTACCAGACTACCTCAAATCGTATCCAATTTGTGTAGCATGGTTGCAGCAGTGGTGAATTTTATTCAATTTTAGATCTAAGAGTTCAGTTGAATAGCTGATTGCATATGTTGAATCCTTTCGTCTAGAGTTCTGTTAATACCAAAATTGATTACTTTAAGCTCTCTTTCCTTCCTTCTTTTTCTCTCGCTTCTCTTCTCCTCTTTATTTTTCACTTGAATAGAGAACTTCTTTATTGTTGGAGAGATGGGTTTTTGTTTCACTTGTTTAAGGAAACAAAAATATTTTGTTTCTCCAACACGGGGCCCATATGAACCATTGAACCCCATATGCCTTAGATATTTTCCGGTCTTTTCTTGTAATGTGATGATTTTGGGTATTGGAATTTAATAAGGTCAATTTTTTCCTTTTTTAGATTATCCACTGGTCTTGATTCATTGATCTATAGTGCTCTCTTCAATCTCGGATTCTTGATTCAAATTTTCCTTCTTTACTCTAGGGTCAGCTGTCCCATAAATTAACATTTACTTACTCTATCCACTATTCTTGTTTGTGACCTTCTCAGATGTTGATTTATATGCCTTGACAGGATGACGATAGTGGTTTCCGTTTCGTTCTTCCGGGGTTTACAAAATAAAGGGTAATTGCCCACTAACCCGTAAGATGCATTTACTGTCACGACCGGAACCCACGGGTAAGCCCGTGTGCTAGGCACGTGACCGGCCGCAGACCCATTCAGACAACTATTTAGGGTTCTGCCAGGCCTTAAATAAACCTGTATACAATTCTAGATTCATACATTACCTAACACCATAACATGACTTCTAAAGATGTCCTTACAGCTCTTTCCAAAATTATCTCTACTGAACTCCTCCATAAAGACTGATATAATTTATATAAAAGAAAACTCCTGGGACTAAACTACGAACAATTCAAGTAAATAAACCGGCAGTCCTACAATTTCTCAAGGACTTAAATCAAATTCCTAACAAGCATCTCCTGGGGCTTCAGTTTCATTACCCTCATAGTACTGAAGTTCATCTAGGTGATCACCTGAAAACATTTATAAAAAGGGGTGAGCTGGGGGCCAGTAAATACACATGCCATATCCCTAAATAAAATTGAGGGTTTCAATTACGCCATGGTTTTCCTTTTCACAATAAAAATTTCAATGTTACCAAAATAAATTTACTCAACATATCCACGTATATATATGTGCTTGCATCAAAAGATTCTCAAATTAGAATGTGATCAACCAAAAGCTTCATCAAGAACTTTCACATTTAATCATAACATGGTATACTGCAGTCAGCGTATGATCCCACTGACTAGGACCAAAAATATCTCCTCCACCCGGGATAACAAAATGTGGACGCAAGGGCGAACCACGGTGCAACAGTACTGTGCGTCAACGTATGGTCCCATTGACCGGGACCCATAATCCACTTTCCCCCGTGGATATTGGGCGCAGTAACACAGTCAACTATCATCTCATTCCACATGTACCAAGCATGATTCAGTTACTCACACAACAATTCCATGGCATTTCATTTAAATTTTCATCAAACAATTTACCACGAACATAGGGCAACTAAAATGTTTCAAAACTTTCATTTTAACTATGAACAGGTATACAATATACAAATTTTCAAGTAGGGTATAAGGAGGAATATGGCAGGGTACTTACCTCACTCAAAAATCTGCTTCTGGTATTTGTTCAAAAGTCGGTCCTAGCTCTTGACTATCAACACCTGAATAACAATTTACACGGGTGTTATTCATTGTTGTTCGAGCATACCTAAGCATAAGTTTCTCTCAAGTGAGTGAATTTACCAAACTGTCCATCGAGTTCAGTAAAAATTCCTATTTACCCCCGACCTCAAATGTACCGTTACATACCCCGATATAACGAGAATGACTATTTTAACAGCTAGGTGGGATTTTCGAACCATAATGGCCTTTCGGGGAAGATTCTCCTTGGAACTCTAAGTCGCTCTTTAAATTGAGCGCTTATGTTCCTGTTTTAAAAAATATATCAAACATCGCCAGAATGCCACAAAATTTTAGACTTAAGCCTCTCAGTGCTTTTAGGTCACCGTAAAATTCTAGGCTAAAAATAATTTTGTTTACTATGTTAAATAATTCAAAAACCTGTTTTGTTCGAGACATTTTCCATGTCCAGAAAAATTTGAGAAAAATCCACGTCGAAGGTTTCCCAAAAATAAGGGAAGTTTCAGTTTTATATTTTGCCTAAATCTATTCGGAAATGGTTTTTAAAAATAGTTTAGTAAACTGTTGTAATAGTAGAGCATTACGCGATTGCCGATCGAGCGTTACCCGATTGCCGATCGAGCGTTACGCGGCTAACGGTGCTAAAAATAGCAAACGACTTTAAAAACTTCCAAAAGTTGAGAAACATGTTAGTTATATAAGATTATTATAGAAGTTTCAAAATTTAATAACTTAATTTACTATTCTAAAATACACCGAAATCGCTTTTATGAATAAAATTAGTTAGCACGCTTCCCGACCTCCGAAAAATCTAAAATGTTTACTGTGTATAGATCTTGCAAAATTAATATAAGTTACTCTTCTGAGTTTTTCCCAATTAAATTCCTAAATATATTTTAAAATTTCGAAAAGAAACTGCTGGAATAGGATACCTTTTTAGTGACAAATTTGAGTCCAACTTTAAAACATAAACTTTCCCTCTCTCTCTCTCTCAGCAGTCTTCTCCTTCTTCATAACACCCAACAGCATCTTCCACCTGCAACTACTCACACGTAATGCCCATATACCTGTAAGTTCACATACCCATCTCATATATATACACATAAGCACATATACATTAATCTATACACACTCATCCACACATCACTCCCATATACACAACACCATATCCAACCTAATCCTCCATAATTTTCCTTCAAAGCTACTGCCCGTACCCTTTTTCTCTTCCTTTCATGGCTCACAGGAAAACCCATTTAGTTTATGGCAGCCGTGTGACCCTTCTTCTTCTTCTTTCACCACATTTTCAAACTCTCCTCACACTCATGCACTTCACAGTTTAATCTACACAACCCCCACTTCCATCTTCTCTCACAAGTACACACTAACCACACATGAAATATACACACACTCAATACACTACCTGCGCACACACTACACGCCACCTTGTTCACACGCCACTCACCTCCACATGCTCACAATACCACATAACACCTCACGGCAGCACACACCTCACGCACCACCACCTGCATGCACCCACTTCTTGTTCCCTCCTCCCACCAATGCTTTACCCATAATTCACTCCCTTTCCTTTCATGGCAGCCACCATGGCTGCCTCATCACCCCATCTCTCTCTTTCATGAACACCCCTGAACCCCCACCGTCACATCTAGACGCCAAAACACATCCACTGCACTTGGCTATACATCGGTATACCGGTGCACACATTTATACCCAAGCTGCCTTATGGCAGTTTCATTTAGTCGTATATCGGCACCTTGCACACCAGCAGGTGGTTCATACCCACTGTCTCACGGCAGTGGGACTTTTTCTTCCCTTCTAAGCCACCCCAGTTTCGCCGGCGACAACAACTTCTCTTCCCTCGGCAGCCCACGTGCTCACGCAGTACCCACGACGCACAGCAATACGCGGCATACATTAATGTCTGAAATTAGTTTACATACTCACACAGAATCAGCCCCAACCCAATCGTGCTATACCTAAATATACATACACACAGAATATATATACTCACGCTCAACACTCTGCGTAAACCCCATTACGGCTCTAACATAGATTGATTCATAGGGAAGTTGAGGATCTTATCGATAGTTCCGCCGGAATACCTTCCTTGCTGTCCTTCTCTGTCTGTGCTTCCCGTTCCTTCTCTTTTAGCCGCTCTACGAACTAGGGTGAGGAAAATTTTAGGGTCGGCTGGTGTTGGTAGCTTATGAATATATATTAATCCCTAGAGCAAAGAATTACTAAAAGTCCCCATATTCTCTCATTAATCATTTATATTTTTATCCAAGCTTTTCATGATTGCGAAAAATTTCCAAAAATCATCATTCACGGTAATTTAAGATACTAGCATAATTTAACGGAGTGTTATGTCCCCCATTCCACTAATTTGTCGCTAAGTTTGTTCTAATAAAATAATGATGTAAAAATATAGAAATTGTTGCTAATGGTTTCTAAAAAAATGTCATTAACACTAATCGCCACTAAAGACCTCAATCAATATCATTCAAAATTACTAACGTAGATTTATAACTTGTGATTCTACAATTGTCGCCAAAGGTTCAATGAAATTCACTTGAGAAAATCGAGGCTAAATATTACGTATAATTATTGTCGCTATAAGTCATTAAAGAAAATATACTAACGCTAATCGAGAGTTCGTCGCCATAAGTAATAATAACCGGGTAAACCTAGGTTCTGGGCATTACAGAAGAACTCCTAGAAGAATTTCCTTGACCGTGGGCTACTTTGTTAGGCTTCCTGAACTGCAAGAAAATGTGCTAGGTCAGATTCCCTTTTTCATCCTATTGCAATAACATCCTTTAATTCCTATAATACGGTGCTACACCAACTTGTCCCCAGTGGTTGCAGGAAGCTAGTTGGCCTGATTTACCTGTGCAGACTTCTAGTTCCAAGCTGGAAGTCGAAGACTTCATGAAGATTTACTTTGAACTGTGTTATGTTAAGAATGTTTCACGATGCCTTGGGTGGTCTTACATCCACATCAAACATTGAGTTTTAAGGGTGCTCCTAAGTCCAACAAAGGCTGGTATTCTAGGTACTTGTTGATTTGACAAGAGGGTAAAACATTGGGAATTTTCTAAAACGAGGAATGGTTAGTGCGAAGAAATAGAAAAGAATGAACTGCTTGCTCGTGACACTCTTACAAAAAGGATCTTCGACCACATCAGGCTAAGGGGTGGTCTTTCTATTTTGATCCCTTAGTGAGGAGAAGTTTCAGTATTGTGCTATTCTTTCTCGTCAACCCATGGTGAGGAAAGTCGTAACTCCTGTTACGAAATCGCTCTAGATAAATATGTATAGAACACGATAACCAAATAAGAAAACACAAGAAATATGAGAGAACTCAAATCCACTTTGCACAAGTCAGATTTACAACGCTCCCTCACGTGTATCTCTCAACGATTTTCCTACTCAAAGAAGGACTCTTCTTTCTTTGCCTACCCAAAGAAAGACTATCCTCTCTTTCCTACTCAGAGAAGGACTCTTCTATCTTGGCCTACTCAAAGAAGGACTTTTCTCTCTTGCCTTTAAACACAATACAAGACACCTTACTTATACTTGGAGAAAGCAGTGATCTTCTCTCTCCAAGCAATGTGGGACAAGATGTCTTATATACTAAAGGCCAAGTTGCAACCTTCTTTGAGTAACCGATGTGGGACATAGATACAAGACATATATCAACAATCTCCACCTTGGCTTGTATTAACAAACCACTCCATAAGGAAAGTGTAATATGCCGTCAGTACCTTCTTCAGGTACTCCACTTTGCATCCCCTTTAAAGGTAGGGATGCACTCCACCTTGAGCTCAGCAAGAAAAAAGATGAATCAAGCTCAAGCAATGCTTGAACTTCTCTGTCGTGACTATCTTCGTGCGCGTATCAACTGCGTAGGTCCTCGGCCCTATCTGCCTCTCACCATAGCATAGCGTCGATCCTTTGTCCAGCTGTAACACTGTAATCCCCTTACGTGCGTAAGCCCCATCCTTGGACACCAACGGGATCATCCACTCTGCCATCATCATCACCCCGCAATATGGATTAAGCGTAGCGCTCGACTTCTCCATGAAGTCCATCCCAAGCTCATCCATGTCGATGATGTTGAAGTCGGCCTTCCCTGTCCAACCGCCGATCCTCAAATTGACGTTCTTGACAACTCCCTTCGTCGGTCGCTCCTCGGCATTCATGGCCGTGAACCAACTTCCATCCTTAGTTGGTTTTAGCCTAAGCTACTCGGCAACCCTCGAACTCATGAAGTTGTGGGTGGCCCTGGTATCCACAACCGCTTCTTGATTCTTCCCGGAAACGTCCATCGTTGCGTAGAGCAAGCCCCGTCTCTTCTTGCTCTTCTTCTCTTTGGCAGCTTCTTCCTTTGACTTCTGCACGAACGCATTGACCATCTGCAATGCCCCTATGCGTGCCTCCCCGTCGCTGCTGGAAGAATCTCCCTTGTTGCTTTTGTGCTTCTCGAGGAACGCAATCATCTTGCCCTTGTGCGGGCAATCCTTCCCGTAATGCGGACATGCACAGTAGAAGCATTCTCTTCTAAGCCCTCCATGAGCCTTGTGGTCACGAGAATCACCATGTTTCCGACTTTCTCCATGCTTCTTCTCCCCTTTGTGATGGCGACGACGTCCCTCGTCCCCACTCTGCTCATCATCGGTTGCCTTGGGCGAACCACTCTTCGACCTATCGTCTCCCCCATCTTTGGCACGCTCATGCCTTGGAGATCTTGGCCTCTCACATTGCTTGAAGTCTCCTAACCTCTCGACAATCACCATGGCGAAAGCCAAGTCGTGAGGTTCCATTCGCCGCAACTCTGTGGCAAACCACTGCTGCAACCCATCAATGAAGAAGCATAGTCGTTGCCTCTCGGACATCTCTGGTATTTCAAGCATCAAAGCCGAGTACTCCTTCACATACTCATAGATGCTCCCTTCTGCCTCAACCGTCGAAGGTTTATCATCGACGCTATCGGGATAGAACTGCCTTTGTAGTTCACGCTTGAACTTCTCCCATGTTTTGACGTCGCACCCATCCGTATACCGACGCCTCCACCATAAGGCAATCGTATCCGTAAGGTACATGACTGTTGTCTGCACCTTCTTCTCCTCGTCGTCGAAGTCGAGGGCTTCAAAGTACCGCTCCAAGTGCCAAAAGAAGTAATCCACCTGCCTCGCCTCTCTCGCTCCATAGTACGATCTCAGCTTCGGCATTTTCTTTCTCCTTGGCTGCACCGCGATACGCCCCTGCCTCGTAGCTCTTGTAAGCTCCTTCTTACAAGCAACTAGTTCTTCTTGGAGCTCAGTGACTTGTCCCTTGAGGTCCTTGTGCCATTGCACCTCCCACTTGGTGAAATGGGCGACCCTCTCCTCGATCAAGTCATCTAGCTCCTCCGCGAACACATTGACTTTTCGTTCCAGCACAGTTAATCGACTGTCTACCTCCAAGTCATCTAATCTATTGAAGATTAGCTCCACCTGACTTGCGACAGTCCGCTGTACCTTCACCTCGTCAATGTCGAGGGCATCAAAGTACCGCTCCAAGTGCCAAAAGAAGTTATCCACCTGTCACGCCTCTCTCGTTCTATCGTACGATCTCGGCTCTGACATTTTCTTTCTCCTTGGCTGCACAGTGATACTCCCCTGCTTCGTAGCTCTTGTAAGCTCCCTCTTACAAGCAGCTAGTCTTCTTGGAGCTCCATGACTTGTCCCTTGAGGTCCTTGCACCGTTGCACCTCCTGCTTGGTGAAATGGGCGACCTCTCCTCGATCAAGTCATCTAGCTCCTCCGCGAACACATCGACTTTCCTCTCTAGCACAGCTACTCGACTATCTACCTCCAAGTCATCTAATCTATTGAAGATTAGTTCCACCTGACTTGCGACCGTCCGCTGCAAGCGCTTTCCAAGTGCCTCGAGCTCGCTCTTCATGCGTGCTTCGGCATCCCCTATAGTACCGATCCAGTCCTTCACCGTGCACTGCCATATGCCAAAATTCGTCTTCCCATCGAATTTTCACAGGCATACTTCATGGTCGTGTTGTTCTACATATTTATCCTCTCAAATCGATTTCAATTTTGCCCAAAAATAAAACCTAGAATGCTCTTGATACCACTTGTTACGAAATCGCTCTAGATAAATATGTTTAGAACACGATAACCAAATAAGAAAACACAAGAAATATGAGAGAACTCAAATCCACTTTGCACAAGTCAGATTTACAGCGCTCCCTCACGTGTATCTCTCAACTGTTTTCCTACTCAAAGAAGGACTCTTCTTTCTTTGCCTACCCAAAGAAAGACTATCCTATCTTTCCTACTCAGAGAAGGACTCTTCTATCTTGGCCTACTCAAAGAAGGACTCTTCTCTCTTGCCTTTAAACACAATACAAGACACCTTACTTATACTCGGAGAAAGCAGTGATCTTCTCTCTCCAAGCAATGTGGGACAAGATGTCTTATATACTAAAGGCCAAGTTGCAACCTTCTTTGAGTAACCGATGTGGGACATAAATACAAGACATATATCAACAACTCCAATGGAAGAAGGGGGAGCATCGGCTTCAATAATAAATGCTCTCTTATTAGAGTTGGCATCTTGGGTAGGACGTAGTGTTTCTCTCTATATTTGTGTCTCTTTGAAACTTTTGTCTTCCTAATTTTCATGATACCTCAATTTGACTTGTGCAGAGATGGCAAGTGGAGGTGAACAAGGCAAAGGTGTAAAAGTTGGATATCTCCAGTTGCTCCAGAAAGAGACGTTTAAAGGGAATATAACTGGAGAAGGCCTCCAGAGACTTGTCCCTGATCCCCATGAAGACCAAGATTTCCTTACACTAATCGCCTCCCCTTGTCATCAAGGGTGTCTCAATTGAGGAGGACCCAATCTTTGATCCTCGGTGGAGCATCAGGAGGGAAAATATAGGGATGCCCAGTGCCTTCATCTCTGAGTAGTATTTATCCCATGGCTTTCTCCCTGGCAACAATGAATCATGGAGGATCAAACACATAACTCTTTTGTTCTCGTACAATGTAAGAATATATTAAATTCTGTTGCAGCTCTTATTTTGTATTGTTTGTGTTTTTTTAAACATACATTCTCTTACAAGCTTATCCTTATAGTAACCAGATACTTGATCATTTACACACGGAACGAGAAGTTTTGAAGCCGAGCATGAACAGAGGGAAGCGATAGCCAAGGTTTAAGAGTCAGAGAATCTTGCCAAGGAATTGACAGCCGAAAGGATGGGACTATTCTGGAAAGCTGAGAGGGCCCAGTCCACGAGAACAAAGTGGATGTGGCAAACAACGTTATCCGGTCATTCCTAGATGGCACCATTGTACAATAGTTGAAGAGGCGTACTGGCAACGGTTTGGAAATCTTAGGGCAGAGCTTTCCACAAGGCCAAAAAGGTAGTCCTTCTGAAGTTCCCCGGGCTTCAACTTGATTATATCTGCATTCTTACTATTGGATCGCCTTTAGGAGAGATCGCTACTCAGACCAAGATTGAAGGATCATCTGAGACCGAGCAGAAAGACCATCACGATGATGCTCAATAAGCTCAGGATAATTTTCTATATCCTACTTGTTATTCGGCCTTATATAAGGCTTAGCAATTTAGTTTTTTCTACGTATTTTGGTGCCCCCAGAGGGGTTTCATTGAAAATGTGCATGTGTTTTACCTCTTTATTGGAGGGTGTTATTATGAGTTTGTTTTAATAGCTTGTGCTTTTCCATATGCTGTATTGCATTAGGATTCCCTCCAACTCTTATCATCAGGTAAAAGTCGGCAGATGTGGCTGGATTTTGGAATGACAAACATTGGTGGGTTGATGACTTCCCACAAAATGCTTTGTCGTTTTAAGGTTCAATGTCAGGCTAAATCGTATTGATGGAGCTTGAGCTCTATCACATCACCATTGGGGAGTGTCAAGAAGGTACGTAGGTTGCTGAAAAATTAATTAGTCATAACAAAATTTTTATTGCTTGCGCAAAGAAAATGTCTACAGAAGTAGTTTCCACCAATCTGTTAGAGCTTTATTATGGGGTGCAGAAAGTCTGAGCGTTCTTGCCCCCCCCCCCCCCCCCCCCCACCAGAAAAAAAAACGAAGTGCCTTGCCTGGAGCGGAGATACTACTGGAAGTACTTTTGTACGTTTTCTACAGTCTAGGTGCGAGGAATGAGTTCTCTACAAAGCGTTTCCAAGGTGCGGTGCTTGGCTTGAATAATTTCAAGATGCAATATGGTCCTTCCCAGTTTGAAGATAGCTTTTCCACTCTGATTTTGGATTGGAGATGTCTAATTTGCGAAGGACTAGGTCTCCAACACGAAGAAGCTCGTAATGCACTCATCAGTTGTAGTAGCAGGCAGTTTGCTTCTTAATGGAGAGTCATCGCTCGTGAGCTTGGGCTCGTACCTCGTCTAGGAGGTTGAGATTTCCTTTAAGATTAGCTTCATTATTCATTGTCAAAACTAGAGTATTCGTGCACCGGAAAGACCAAATTCTATAGGCAGTAAGGTTTTTATCCAAAAGCAAAGTTAGAAAGGTGTTTCTTCAGTGACAGAATGTGGGGCGGTTCCTTACGCCCAAAATACTTTGGGAAGTTTATCCACCCACGCATCCTTAGATTCATGCAATTACTTCTTCAACCGTATGGAATGTCGTGGCTCACGTTTTCCATCTACCTATGGGATTGAAGATGGGCTACAGAAGTAAGACAAAATGTCAATTGATAAGTTTTTGAAAAATGTCCTGAATGTTAGTGTTATTGAACTGTTTCCTGTTATTTGTGATGAAAGCCATCTGAATTCCAAAGCGGTAAACAACATTCTTCCAGAAAAAATCTTCGCATTTGGCCTCTGTGATGGTGGCCAAAGGTTCAGCTTTGGCCCATTCGTGATATGGTCAATAGTAACTATCACAAAGTGTTGCTGCCACGAAGCTAATGGGAAGGGGCCCATATATCCATGCCCCGTATAGCAAAAGGAATTGGTGAAACCAAGGAGCTGAGTAGGCGACAGGAGCATGGGAGATGCAAGCAAATTTTTTGCACTTATGGCATCACTGTGTGAAGTCAATTGCGCCCTCTTGCATGCCAAGCCAGTAGTATCTTTGCATTAGGATTTTGTGCACTACGAGGTATATTTCCATTCTGGAGTGGTGGGTTTTTCCTTTTCATCCTCCAACTTATACTGCCATTGAAACTTGATTCTCTTCTTTTCATATTTCCTCTTTGTCTTAGACTCATCCTCCTACCCCCTTCTACCCTTCTTCTTAAGGTTTTCGACGTCTTCAGTAGTTCTTGCTTTGTTGATCTGTTAGGGCTGCGAAATCCACCATCTAAGGGAACTCTTTGGCTATTGGGGCTTCCTCCATGAATCCTGAGGCCCGCATTTTTTACCCTTAACAGTAAAAAATTTAAACACATATAAAACTGGAGGGTCTATACTCCTAGTGGGCAGGGAACTGATTAACTTCAAGGCTCTGACTAACAATCTGGTAACCTTGTTGGTTAACCGTCCGGTAACCTTTTGGGTTAACAGGCCGGTTGGTCAGAAGAAATCTTGGGTTTCTTGAAAAATTCTAGGAAGGTCAGTGTTCTGACTAACTGTCAAGTAACCTTTTGGGTTAACCAGTCGGTTAATCATTTGGGAAGTTTTGGATTTTGGGAAAATTTTAGGAAGGTCGGGGTTCTAACTTATCAACCGGCAATCTTGTAGGTTTACCAGACTGTTGGTTAGTGGAAAAATTTTGGATTTTCAAAAAATTGTAAAAAGGTCAGGGTTTTGCATAGCCATCTGGTAGCCTTAAAGCTTAGCCGGCCGGTTGGTCAGTGGGTTGGAAGTTAAGCTTCAAACCAACCAGATTAAATTTGCATGGATTACACTTACTAACTATCCATTCGGTTGCTAGCTCGAAAAACCATGCACATGCACTTGGTCTGAATCTTCCCTTTTAGCGAGAATACCAACCAGCTTACATAATATCACCAAATTTCCTGCCACTGTGCCATAGACCAAACATGTATTATCCGAGAAAAAAGGTGTGTGGTTTTCTTCTCTTAACGCCAGGTGTAAGGTCACTCTGTCGGCTTGACTTAGACGATATACCTCCAACCCGTAACTCAAGTAGTTAATAATGGGTGATCATCGGCACATGTCAATTCAATCGATATACCAAGAAATCAGGAGGTCCTTTGGCATTAGGCCTTGGAGGTGAGAGTATAGTCAAATTTGCGCTGATAACTAGGAAGTTCAGGGGTTTCAACCGTTGGCCTCGATTGGGTGAGTTTGGGACATTTGTGTGCGTGTGTGAGTCACGAAATAAAATTACAATTACCACAGTTATAGCATATTATACATATTGTACAAAACAATAGAAAACACAAAAGGCCAAGAAACCATTAAAAAAATGGAGTCTAGTCCTCTTTTTTTTTTTTTTGGGTCCTCAGGAGAGTCGCCACTGCAGCGAGCGCCTTGAAAAGATTCTTGACTCGGGAAAGGTCTAAAATCAGGAGTCGCCCATCTTATTTTATGAAAATCAAGATAAAATAATAAATATCGTAAAAAGACTTTAGAATGGTGAAAGACTACTAATCTATCGAAAATAGAGAAATGGATTAAAAGACTAAGTTATATGACGGGAAGGTGTTAGTCACCGCCATACCCTTTTGGTTTCTACTTCATTTTTACTAGTTTTTGGCCTTAAAACACATAACACATCAAGATTGCATAAACTCACCCTAGTTCTAATTCTAGATTATTGGTTTGAATTCAACAACAGGGGGCCAAATGATCTACGTATCCAGTTGGACAAACCAAAATCATAACCATCGCAGTTCGGTTAGGCCCTACGGGTGGCAACCTACATTTCGGTCTTTGACTCGAATTATAGTAAGAAAGGAAATGAAAGACTCTTTTTGAATAGTTTTGTATTTGAAATGAGATCACAGGCATGGAGGCATTCTAAACTACTATAATTTAATAATCTAGAAAGCTTTGTAAATATACCTCAAGAATGCGCTGTCTAGAAAATTCGGGAACACTTTGTGACGAATTCACAATGCAAGTGACTTACGAATATGTAGAAATGAATAAAGTGCTAAATTTCTTCCTAGAGATAATCTACCACTTCAAGGAAGAAATGGTATATATTTAGATAGAAAAAGCTGGTCTCTTGGAATGTAGCCCAAAGACCTTTTTATAGAGTTCTTGGCGCCAGAAAGATTAAAGATAACCGTCTCAATCTATACGCTGGTGATAAAGCAAATATTTGATAGAAATCGCAAAGTGAGAAAAGTCAACTAACTAGCCAGTTTGTAAAAAATCGGTTCGTTCATTCCATAATATTTTAATATTCTTTCTGAATTTTGGGACATTATTAGTCCCCAATTCAGTAATTATCTCTTATTTAATTAGATAGGATGTACCAGATTGGGGAATTATTTTGAAATTTTAAATAAATCAAGAATTAATCACATGCATCAAAGATTAATCACAAAATAATCTTAAATCATCTAAATAAATCACAATCTTGATATTGGACTGGACTGGACTGGACTGGACTGGACTGGACTAATTGGATTGAATTTTACCCAATTACTAGACTGGACTAGACAATTGGACTTGACTAACTATTTGACTTAATTAAATTAATTAAGTTTATATGATTAGGCCTTCACCCATAATAATAAACCTCAACGATCGATAAAGCCCAGTCATTATAAATAGATAAAAAGAACTACAAAAATGGGTTGTCTACACTACCTTAATGCCAATTTTAAGTATGCGATGTGACAATTTAAAGAGGATCATAAAGCAAAATCTCACATAATATATCTTCTAAGATATTCTAAATAAATACACATAAAAGATTTAAGCATGATACTAATCATGCAAATAACGCCCTTTACATATAACTTCAATACTCATGCCATAAATTGTTATAAAACAAGATAGTTTACCGCTAAGTAAATAGCGATTTCGTTATTTTAGAACATGGACAAGAATTCCATCAAAATCAATTACATTTACAAGATAGCATCAAAACTCAAAATGCACGTCCGTCACTAATTTCATCTAAGTTGCACATGTGAAAACAGATACTTTAAGTGTTCTTAATAATAATGGTGTACATTGTTCTCATTAATGCAGTATCTAAAAATATGATGCACATATAAGCAATTGCTACCTAAATAGCATTTCAAAATCTAAAACATTATATTAATTCTGCAAATCGTTGCACCACTATTTCTCATAGAGCATATAGTATCACTATATGTGCTTAATAGCAACATGACAAACCCTTTCTTTTTCTTTTCTTTTTTTAAGAAACAAAAGAAACTTTATTTAATTCAACAGTAGTAGCTTGAGTTATACAACGTGGGGTGGCTCTCTCACTTGCATCTAGATTCAGGAGGGTAGGCAAAATAATCAGCTCGTGATGCCACAGTTGGTATCTAGTTTGCAAATTTCCCCCCTACTTCTCCCTGTGGTCTGCGCAAAAGTTGGTTTCACTGTGGGCAAGGGAAACTTTCACCCGCCAAGTCCTTTTAAGGAGCTCCCTGCAGTAAAAAACTGAGGTTGTAATAAAGGGGAGGGGGTGAGTCAGTTTTAGTAAAAGGACGACATTCTGATCGTTGAGGTCAAGCATGATGTTTTTATAGTTATTGTTCCAGACTAGAGTTAACCTATAACAGACCGCCCACCATTCCGCGTTGTGGCTATTAGAGTTCCGCAGACATCTTGAGCAGCCAATAATCTATTTGCTGGAGTGATCCTTGATTATAGTCGCAGCACCTGCATTGTTTAGGTTTTGTTGCGCGCTACCATATGTATTAATCTTGACCCAATGCTCATCCGTCCTATTCGAATGATGGTTTTGGGATGATTTTGCCGATTAATACGATTGATAAAGAAAAGGTAGTCTTGAGTACAGGCCTTAGCCTATAGTGGGTGGGAATGTAGAGTTTAGGATGGCCAGTTTGTTTCCATGATGCCAAATTAAAGACAATTGAAACGCAAATAAAGTGCCTCAAGGAGTTTTGCACTGGGTAATTACCTGGCTAGATTGAGCATTTGGTTTGCACCAGGTATAGAGGGGTCTGGTTAGTTGTCTTGTAGTGGTGGTTGCTGGGTTTATTATATTCCAGATGTTCAGGATCCTAGGGCAGGTTCGGAGGCAGTGGTCAATGATTTCAGGGTTTCTGTATCTATGGGGACAAGATTTATCCGGTGTCCAGTGAAGTTTAGTGCGCACCGCGAGAGCGTTCTGGGCACATCTCCAAGGAAGACTTTGGATTCGAAGTGGGCAAGGTGCTTTCTACATCCACGACTAGCTTAGGCTTATAGGACTTGTTAAGAGTGTGTTGTAGGCAAACTTGACCATACAACCCCCTTGTGGTACGGTCATGAGATGATGTCATGTTTATCATGGAAGAGGGGTAGAGGAATAGCTAGAATCAGGTCAATGATCCCAACTGGGAGTAAGGTTTGGAGTTTTTCAATGTCCCAGTCAAGATCCTTTAGCATGTCTGCTACTCTAAGGTTTTTCGCTTGGATGTGTATCGATCCAGTGAAAAGATTGCATAGAACGCTTGCCGCGAGCCAATGTTCGTCCGAGAACAAGATGGAGGCTCTGTTTCTAATTCGCCAACGAGTTAATTTGGCAATTTTATATCGAGCTTTGATGGCGTGGTGCCAGAACAGGGACCCATTTGTTTCCCTTTTGGTAAGCCAGATGGTGTCATTAGGGAGGTATTTATCTTTTATGATTCGGGCCCAAAGGGTTTGAGGTGGTTTCCAAAGACGTCAAACCAGATTCATGAATATAGCATGATTTGCAACAACGGTCTGGCACATGCCCAAGCCCCCTATCGATTTTGGACTGGTTATCCTATTCCAATTAATGGCATGCCATTTTTTCCCATTGTTTGTGTGACCCCAAAGGAAATTTCTTGTGTAGCAATCCATTTTGTCTACGTAGTTTTCGGAATCATGAAAGCTTGCATTGAGTAGGTGGGGATAGCACTGAGGACGGCTTTTGTAAGGGTAGTGCGGACTGCAAAGGGCAGGCAGTGAGATTTCCATGTGAACAACTTGTTTCTTATTTGTTCGGTCAACTACGAGAAGTCCTCACTCTTTTGGCAAGCATGAGTTAAATTTAACACCACCCCCCCCCCCACAGTCTTTTGGCAAGCATGAGTTAAATTTACCCAAGTACTTATCAAACTTTTCAGTAGTCAGGATGTCAGAGCCGCGACACACGAAATTTTGAATGTCAGGGGGCGCGTACTTTTGAAAAAAAAAAGGATTTCTGATTTTGCTACATTGATATTCAGTCCTGCTTTTATGCTGAAAAGATTGAACACCTTTAACTGCATGCAGTTTTTTCTTAGAGGCTCAGCCAAAGAGAAGAATATCATCGGCAAACATTAGATGGGAGATGGCCATTCCATAGCGTGCAATTTTGATAAAATGGATGTAATTCTCCTCTTCCGCTTTAGAGAGGCTGATCGACAGCTCGTTTAGGCAAAAGATGCAACACCCTAAACTTTCGGAACGTTAATTTCCAATAAATGAAGACAGAAAACCTTAAAATTTCAAAAAGTCTCTCAAACTGGTTATTAAGAGCATTTGCCAATCAATCTCAAAGCAGTTATATAATCCCAAAGCAGTTGTTTAGTCCACATTTTACTCCTAAACAGAGCTTCAAATTAAACATATAAATCAAAAAAAGTTCTCATACTATAATTTCTAAAAATAATCAAACTAACTCTGAAATTATAAACTGGAAGCTCTCAGTCACACAGCTAGGCCCTAATCCAATTTCATCTACTGATTACCTGAAAATAAAATAATAAGAGAGTGAGCCAAATGCCCCGTAAGGTCACTCAACGGACCAAACAAAGGGATACAAAAATGTCTGAAGAAATGTAATTTCAGACGTACAAAATTTTAACATAACGGATAAAAACAAAATTTCAAGATACAAAACATGTTTTCGTCCCATTTCAAAATGCCAAAATATATCTTTATGCAGAGAAGGACACTGGAGAACCATTCAGAATAAGGTCACACATGCCATCACTAACACGTGGGACAAACTTCATAAAATAAATTTGTGATATCTAGCTCGTCACACTGAGTTACCCACGTTCCAATCCTCGTGGGTAAGTCAGAAGCGAAAACGAGACACACACACACACATTATGACATACTTATGTTCAATAAATTAGGCGAAATATTAATAAGTTGCCTAGACCATGGAACTAATGGATCATACACACCTTGAAGCTTGTGGCCTAAAACTCACAATTAGTGTCAGCCATAAGTAACACAAAGTTGCGTGACAGAAACTTAACAAAACAATTCAAGTGGAGTATTTAAATGATTTTGAACTTACTAAGAAGTATATAATGTTGAAAGAATAAAATCATGAATTAAACAAAAGTGGAATCAACCAAATCTGAGTTTTTAAGAACGAATTTTAAGCAAATAAAGACACTGCAAACTGGATTTAAAATTGAACTACATCAGGTAGAATACTCATGTACACACCTTTTCCAATTAAGTTGTAGAGTAGGTGACTAAGAAATCAAACTTATGGTAATGAAATAATGGACATGATAAAGCAAGCATGAAACAAAAATGTGGACAAGAGATCATGCGAGACATGCAAGGAAAAATACAAACTGTTGGGGGTTAATATATTAGAGGCATAACAGTTTTCTAACCTAAATGGCAGGATGCAGAATGGCATGGAAGGCTTTAGTATAGCATGGAAAACGAAGCAAACTCTATGTAGTGACGAAAGGCTTCCGGTTAAAAAAACATTCTCTAGAATAGATGGTCAGCAACAGTGGGTTTTCACGTAAAGGACCCTGGGTGGTTCCCAAGAGGCAACAGAAGAGTGAGCAATGGTTTTTAACACCCAATTAACCCAAAAAGCAATCGACGAATAGATTTCGACAAGCACAAAAACCGATGCAAAACTTTACGCAGCAAGACCGAATTTTCTGTTCAATTAAAAGAACGAGAGTGCGGTAAATAGGAATACACCAAACAATAAAAGTTAGACGAAAAGATATTTAACCTCGAAATTATATATCAACTCTAACAAAATTAAGATTTTAAAAATCTTTACAAATATCGTTTTGATCGGTCCAACGCTTATTCAGATTCCAAAGGAAAACAGTAAACTCTTACCTTTAATTGCGCAATTGAATCCAAAGTCTTGATCCTCTCAAACAATTGTATCAAAAAACATAATTATAAAAATACCCAAAATTTCGCTTAGAATCGATCACAATAGCTTATGTGGTTCTTACCGCAATCATCAATCTCAATATCAAAATAGGCTCTTACCTCAAAGTAATGATCAAAATCTCAAGATGGCTCTTTCTATAGATACTTTGGAGGCTCTTCTGAAGTTTCTTGTGTTCCTAGGAAATATGTATTGTTCGTAAACTATAAGAGTCCTAAAAGAAAAATGATTATATTCCTAAAACAATTAGAATTACAAAATAAACCTTTATGTCCCCGAAATTCTCTAATTTAATAAATTAGTGAAACTAAAGCCCAAATTCAATTTGGGTCGTCTAACCCCAAAAGTATTTTTCAAAAAGAAAATTTTAAGTTGCTTCTTCGGCCCATACGCCAAGAGGAAAAATTACATCCCCCCCCCCCCCCCCCACCAAACCAAATAAAAATTATGTCTTCGGAATTAAAATGTACCTGATGCGCCAAAAAGATGCTAATAACCATACAATTCTCAAATTCCCCAGTGGCCTTCTCAATTTCGTGCTTCTGCCATAAAACTTTGACCATAAAATTGATTGAAGTTCTGCCTTTTAATCTAGGCCTAATCCCAAAAAGTACCCTCAAGTTTACCCCAAGTACAGCTTTAGTACCCAAGTTTGAAGGTGTACCAAAGAAGTACCCAACTTTTAAAAAGCATACCAAATCAATACCTAAGTTGACGGAGGACGGATGCCGTTAAAAAGTTAGAAGGGTAGGACTATCATTAATAAAGAAATAAAAAGGACATAAAAGCCTATCCCAGGGCCACGTGGCCTGCCTTTTCTCTTAGGCCTTTTTAGTTTTTACATTCCCAATGCAAATTCAAAATCTTCCTTACACTGTAACCGACAAACTTGTTCGTCTCTCATCCCCCAAAATCCAATTTGTAACCGCCAAACTTGATTAACACGATTAAGCATACGTTAATCAACCTGGCAGAATATTGACTATTGGAACTCGGCGATGGGCGGGAAATACGAGCGACGGAATGGGAAGACAAAGGGAATCTGGTGTACGGTAATTCGTCGAAACCCATAACACAAAAATTATGACTAAATTGAACCCCAAAACTTGTAAATCTTAACTCGTTGATATAGGTGTTTGCGGTAATCTTAATCCGAAACTTGCACTCTATAATTTTTTTTGTATTTGCAAAGTGAGTGAGAGAATATGCTCTGTATTTTGAAAGTGTGGTCCCAAACTAATTCCATGCTTTTAATCTTGGGTCAACGATTCATTGTACAGTAGAATAATATGGTCTCCTTTTCTTGTTGATTGTGCAGACCCAAATGGTACACTGTTTACTCCGAGAATCAACCATGGGGGGAAATTTAAAAATATCCCACAGGGTTGTCAAGCAATACTCAATCAACAAAGCAAGGCCAATTAAGTTCACAAAGAACATAAGAACCAAAATCAAGGCTGTTTGCAAGTCCAGAAGGTTGTGGGTGGTTTGTATATGCATCATCACATGATAAGTCTACTTCAGTGCAGGTTAAGACAGTGGGGGAAAAGCACACATGTAATAGACAACACATTAATAGGGCTGCAGGTAGTAAATGGCTTGCAAAGAAGTACATGGACAGTCTTGTGGTTAACCAAGGTATGCCTGTCAAGGCATTAAGTAAGAAAGTTTTTAGGGAGCTCAAATTGAAGGTCAAGAGAACCACTACTTACAAGGCCAAGGCATTGATTCAAACAATGATAAGTGGGACAGTAGAGGAACAATATGGTAAGCTTTGGGATTATCTGTCAAAATTAAAAAGGGTTAATCATGGGACCACTGCTATGATGAAACTGGATTAGTAGAGTATCATTGATGGGACTGACAGGTTGGAAAGGGTTGACATATGTCTTGGCCAAGTAAAAGCAGGACTTAGGTCTTGTAGGAGGATTATTGGGGTGGATGGCACACACCTAAAGGGGGGAAATCTAGGTCAAGTGTTAACTGCTGTAGGAATTGATGCCAAAAATTCCATGTACCCTATAGCATGGGCAGTTGTAGAGTCTGAGTGTCAGCAGTCATGGCTGTGGTTTTTGGATTTGTTGCTTGATGATGTGGGGATACAAGAATCCAACCAAGAAGAATGGACGTTCATATCAGATAAGCAGAAGGGGTTGGTTTTTGCACTTGAAACATTGGTCCCAAGAGTTGAACATAGGTTCTGTGTTATGCATTTGCATGCTAACTTTGGGGATGCAGGTTTTAGGGGGGGAAAGTGGAAAGATCTTTTATGGAGAGCTGCTTTTGCATCAACAAGAAATATTTTGAAAGGACAATGAAAGAGATGAGTGATGAGGACCCAAGCAGTGTCCAGTGGCTTACTGATAAGCCACCATCACGGTGGGCTAAGTCACACTTTAGTACAACCCTTAAATGTGACCTCTTAGCCAACAACTATTGTGAGGCTTTCAATGGGGTAATTGCTCATGACAGGGAACAACCTATTTTGACACTACCTGAGGGCATCAGAACTACTGTGATGAAGTGGTGGTGTATGAATAGGGAGACAGGAAAGGGGCAATGGAGAAGGGTTTTGTGTCCTAAGATACTTGCCATCTTAGAAAAAAAATGCCAAGGCTACAGGAGACTACATTCCATATCACTCAGGTGCCTTAAAGTTTCAAGTTCAGTGTGTATGGAGGAGTACAATTGCAGTAGATGTGGCTAATGGCACTTATAGTTGTAGGAAGTGGGATTTGAATGGAATACCTTGTTCTCATGCCATAGCTTGTATGTGGTTGAAAGACTTGCAGCCTGAAGATTATGTATCTCAATGGTACAGGAGGGAGACATATTTGAAGGCATATGAGCTCATAATCAACCCTATGACCAGCTCTGACATGTGGGATTCAAGTGGATTGGGTGAAGTGTTACCCACATTGTATAAGCAATAGCCAGGGAGACCAAAAAGGATTAAGAGGAAAAAAGCTGGGGAGGAGAAGGATCAACAGGAAAGTAAATTAAAGAGGGTGAAGGGCATTTCCCTGTGTAGCATATGCAAACAGAGAGGGCATAATAAGAGAAAGTGTACAGCGAGCCCTTTGGAAACAAGCATTGTAGTAGCATACCAAGCACAAGTACTTTATGACCTGCATGTGCATTTATTCCAATTTTGAATTCTTGTTTTTACAGCTTTATGACACTTTGGTCTACCTTATAACAATCGTAAGTTGATCTATAGGTGCCTGGGGGCCAACCACAGGTTAGTCCAAAAATTGCACCTTCATCACATACTATTGCTTTTATTAGTCATACCCAATTTTTTTAGTCAATAATGATATCATAATTATTTATGCAGGGTAGTGAGGACACAAGTGTTAGAAAGAGAGGGAGGCCAAGATAGGAAGCATTGGTCATCCCAAGGAAGAAACAGGTGCCTGCACAAGAACCCACTACTCTGGCTGAGAGAGAAGAACAGGTGCCTGCACAAGACCCTATGCATTTGAGTGAGAAACATGAACATGTGCCTGCACAGGACCTCATAGAGGCAGGTGGGAGGAAAAAGGGGTGCCTACAGCAGAACACAATGCAGTGGGTGGGAGGAAAAAAAAGGTGCCTACAGCAGAACCCATTCCAGTGGGTTGGAGGAAGAAAATAGTGTCTGCAGCAGAACCCAGTGCATTGGGTGGGAAGAGGAAGAGGTGCCTACAGCAGAAGCCAATGCATTGGGTGGGAGGAAGAAAGGGGTGCCTGCAGTAGAACCAAGTGCAGTGGGTAGGAGGAAGAAAGGAGTACCTGCAGCAGAACCCAGGCAATTGGATGGGAGGAAGAAAATGGTGCCTAGAGCAGAACCAAGTGCAGTGGGTGGGAGGAAGAAAGGAGTGCCTGCAGCAGAACCCAGTACAGTTTGGGTTAGACCAAGAAAGAAACAGGCTCCCCCTTCAGAGTCAAGTCAAAACCAACCACAGGCTTCAGCACAACCCAGTACAGTAAGGGTTAGTCCAAGAACAAAGCAGGCACCCCCTTCAGAGGGGAGTCAGGACCAACCACAGGCTTCAGCAAAACCTAGTGCACTGAGGGTTAGTCCAAGAAAAAAATAGGCACCCCTTTTAGAGGGGAGTCAGGGTCAAAGTGTTGTGGACACCCAGGTTGTGGGAAAAAAGAGGGGAAGACCGGGAAACACAGACTCTGGGAGTGTTGACAAAGTGAAGAAGACCAAATAAAGTAAGTATAGCTTTGGAGGGCCTCCACCCATACCAGTTCATGTAGGAAGCAAGAAAGTTAGGTTTGTATTTCCTGAGACCAGGGCTTCCACACCAGCAGCGGCTATTGCAGAGGTAAACCAAGAGCAAGAGAAGCCAAAAAAGGACAGGGCAAGCAGTAGGCTAAAACAGGGCAAGTAGTTGATGTATAGGTCACTAACCTATTTTGACAATGTACTTGATGTTTTTTGGATGTTAATATGTTAGGTATTCCGAATGGAACTTATTGTAAACTTGGGGTACTTATATGCTTTATTAGTAAGATTTTGTACTTAATTGGTATAATTAATATAATCAATGTACTTATTTGGTACACATGAATTAGGATAGGTACTTGTTTGGTACAATATTATTCTTCAATATCGGATATGCCAATAATTCCGCAAATAAATGTTTAGGGACTTCTTTGGCGCACCTGATTTAGGAAAGGTACTAATTTGGTACAAAGTAAGTGTAGGAACTGAGTTTTTTTTTTAACCAGTTCAGGTACTGATTTGGTGCGATTTAGTTCATATGGGTACTCATTTGGTATGTTTTACTTTTGATACTGTTGCTTTTCGTCAAGATCTGTCGTTGCCATCACACAGCTCATAACACCATGTCCGAGCACCAAATATGAGCATTGCACACGTTGATATTTCGAATACACAAATAAAATAGACATTCTTACAGCTAAAATACCATATATTTCATTATCTAAACGATTTCTAAATAGGAGATGAGGAATTAGATTTGATGCTCTGATGTTGTTCTTCCTAAACAGAGCCAGATCTATAGATTACAGCCCTTCTTCAACAACATTCCTCTCACTCCCACTGAATATTCGCATCAATATTACAGGTCATGTCAATGCAAGTGCAGCCTTCAGCCAACAATTCGTCCTTCTAGCTTGTTCCAATTCCATGTTGACCACTGGTGGGTCTCACCAACGGAAGTAATCGCTATGGTGGAGCTGCAAAATCAGTGGGACTTTTGTGAGATGTCTGCAAAGTGAAAATCGAGACACTAAGTAAATTGCGATTCAAGCTGGTGGAGCTCCAAAATTAGGGTTTAAAGTTGTATTTGGAGTAAACTTGAGGGTACAATTTTGGGATTAGGCCTTAAATCTAACTAGAACATGTAAGCTATTGTGAGTGGCTCTTAAGCTTCCTCCCCACGCTCTTCGTCCTTCTCTTTCATCGGCTATCTCGTAAGCCACCCAATAATGTAACACACGTTCAAACCTACGAACCCTTACACTATAAACATAATTTATAATACCTAAAATGTGCCTTAGATCTCTAATTTTCAAATGTATTTATATTGCACTCAATAACATATCTCTCTATCAAAGACTCAACAACGTAAAACTAATGAAATTATTCTAATGGCCCAACACGAGGTATAAAATTATAAAATGCCCCGTGGAAAAATAAGTTCAACTTTTCATTCCCTTTTTTTCTTTGGTGAAAATCATCCCACTGTTATAGGAAGTTCATCCTAGGAATCACTGAACCTTCAACTTAAAATCATTATTTTTTTAGACAAACAAATAATACAAGGTAGAGGGTATATACTGTTGTCAAGACCCTAAAGCTGCCTAGACTCGTTATACTAATTGGTCTCATTATAAATGCCAAGCACTCACCTCACCATCTTTGTGCAAAGATCTTAATGCACTCTCTCAAAATCTTAACTGATGGCAGAAATTAACTCCGAGCACAAAATGAGCCTTAGTGCAAAAGCCTTACCACAAACTAAGCATCCTAAAGTTAAGATCTTACTTCAGTCTAGATGATAGGGCCGATCCTTTCAATGCTAGAAAAACATATCAGCCTTCATCTTTTCTTAAACGAATCAGATATTAGTATCTTTCACAGACTCAAGTAGAAGGGAGAACATACAATCTTACATATTCTACAACAAAACAAGTTTCTCAATTAGCCAAAGTACTCCACATTGCAATATCATAATCATGTGTCATATTACCTTGTTCCTGTTAAACTTACTTGTTAAACTTACTGCTTTTTTTCTTGCCAGGTGCCCCATAAATAGCAAAAAGATAGTTCACTAGAAATCATAACCTTTGACTTGAGCATTTCAAGGTTGTCTTACTTCATTGTGACATTGTGACTCATGGAAAAGGCAAAGCAACTAAATATTCCACACCTTCAATATCTCGTACTCACTAACAACGAAAACAAAAATAATTTCACATACTGATCACATATTTGGTTGAATAAAACACCTTAATGATTACTCAAACACAGTTCTAATAGTAAGCCTAATATTACAAATTGAGTCCTTAGCAAATGTCCTTGAAACCTTTATATAAAGGATAACTAGCAAATTAAATCAAAACCTTAAAAGTGTATAGCTCACTGATACCAGATGAAACAAATACCTGAGCATTTTTTTATTTTTTTTAGGGGAACCGATCCTTTTCAACTCATTCAATATCATTAACCAAACCTAAATACATATCCACACCAAGCATAATGGTAACATTAAATCAGAAACCTTACACCAAAAGGCCCTCCAACAAGCAGAATGTCACGACCCGAACCCACGGGTGAGCCCATGAGCTAGGTCCGCGACCGGCCGCAGGCCCATCCGAATATCCACCCAAGGCTCTGCCAGGCCTTACTACAACCTATACACAAGAATCTATAACCAAGTAATTTAAATCTATCTCCTTAATAATATTTCTAAAATCACGCTTATAAGTTCTCAATGAATCTCCAATGTCATTCTTTATTTAACAACTAACATGGGTCATTTTAAATCCGGTGGAGATCTAAGCTCCGAAAAATCTCAAATTACAACTTTAGTACTAGCATCCCACCGTTGATTTATTAAATAATCTAAGAGGACTACAACTCCTCTAGTAGTCGTCTACCATAGCTACATCCTCGTGGCCCTCATCAGTGCCGATTCCATCTAGATAATCACCTGAAAACATTTATAAAAGAGTGAGCTTGGGGCCCAGTAAGTACACATACCACATTCCTAAAATAAGTTTTGGAATTCATAAAAGCATGCATGGTTTCTCTTCGATTTAAAACTGGTAAACATTTTCACAGAAGATACTATACATATATACTTTATGAAAGCAATCCATCCAATATTTTCAGAACATAGGCATGACGTTAAGAAGGCTCATTAACAACTATCACAGTTCATCATAACTTAGGTATGTTGCGGTCAGCGTATATTCCCCCCTGACTAGGGCCCACAATCCCTACCCCTTCCTGGGATAAATATTATTCGGTGAGGGTATAAGCCCCCCTTGACTAGGGCCCACAATCCTTACCCCTTCCTGGGATAAATATTATTCGATAAGGTATACGCCCCCCCTGTCTAGGGCTCACAATCCCTACCCCTTCCTGGGATAAATATTATTCAGTCAGGGTAGACGCCCCCCCTGACTAGGGCCCACAATTCCTACCCCTTCCTGGGATAAATATTATTGTGAACGCAAGGGCGAACCACGAGCAACAGTACTCTGCATCAACATATTGTCCCGTCGACCAGGACCCACAATCCAACTTTCCCCCGTGGATATGGGACACAACAACCAAGTCAGAAATATCGTATTTTTTCAACATAAGCCAACTTTAAAACACTACTCAGAGAAATATTCCATGGTATTTTTGATGCATTTTCTCAACAAACCAATTTACACAAAAAAAAATAGTAGCATGTGAAAGTCTTTAAAACTTCTAATTGGAATAAATCGTTTATACATATACATAGAAGGAAAATATGGTATACGGAGGAATATGGCAGGATTACTTACCTTGCTGAATAACTACTTTTGGTATTTGCTCAAAAGTCGGTCCTAGCTCTTGTCTATCGAAACTTAAATAACAATTAACAAGGATGTTATTCATTGTCGTTCGAGTACACCTAAGCATTAAGTTTTCCTCAAGTAAGTGAAATTATCAAGCCGCCCTCGACTTCAATAAAATTCCTATTTACCCCTGACTTCAAACGTACCGTTACGTATGCCGATATAACCAGAAAGACTATTTTAAAAGGCTAGATGGGATTTTCGGACCATAATGGCCTCTCGGGGAATTTTCCACTCGGAACCCTAAGTCGCTCCTTAAATTGAGCGCTAATGCTCCTACTTTCAAAATATATCGAACAGCGCCAGAATACCACAAAATTTTAGAAACTTAAGCCTCTCAGTGTGTTTACACCACTGTAAGATTTTTCAGCTAAAATAATTTTGTTTGCTATATCAAACAATTCAAAAGCCTATTTTCAAAATAAGGTCGTTTCAGACCTCTTGCATGCCTAGAAAAATCCCATAAATTTCTACATCGAAATATTCACAAAAATAAGGGTAGTTTTAGTTTTGTACTTTGCCCATATATGCTTAGAAGTGGCTTAAAAAGTCTTGGGCAATGTACTAATCTATAATTCTGAAAACAGCATTTTTCAGCAAACCCTAGTTTTGTAGATTGACCATTTTGAGGAAGAAACATGATGAATCTTAAAAACCTCAAAACTAAAAAGTTAAAGTAGACTTTCTAAGGTTTTCATAGCTATAAATATCACAACAATCCAATGATTTATGACTTATCTACAGTAAATTGAAGTGGCTGATTGAAACAGCACATCTCTGTGCAGACCAGTTTTGGTCAATGATTATTTTGGAGTATAAATACTATGCATCTCAGAAACATATAAACTAAAAAGTTGAATATTACTTTATTAGGTTTCTATAAATATAAATTTCACAAACATACCATGATTAAATAATTTTCTATGATAAATCGAAGTGGCTGCCAGAAACCAAAAATTCTAGATGCCTACAGTTGATTGACTCTAAGATCGATTTTCAATGTACAAACATGGGATTCTGAGAAAACTCAAAACTAAATAGTTGAATGCAAGACAATAAGTTTTCAGAAAGAGTAAAATCATATTAATCGGATTTAAAATAAAGGAGATATGACAAAAACCCTAACCAACTCTTAATCTGCTCTATAGCGGCCTTCTTCTCAAATACTCCCGAAAGCTATCAATTCCAAACCTAATATACATATAAAAATTCCAAATTTGTGGCTAAACTAAAGAGAGAGTTTATAGATTTCATTACCTTGAATTTTTTCTTGCTTAGCCTTGTTCTTTCTTTCTCTCTCTCTCCCTCTCTGGACTTCGCGTAAAGGGGGTGGCAGATTTGCTAGGACGGCCGCCCTCTTAAAACATCCTTTATATATGGTTGCCCTAGGTTAGAATAATTCTAAATACCCCCCACACTTAGCTAGTATCCTCATCTCACCCACATTCCTCTTAAAAGATCACAATAATCTTAGATTAAGGTTAAAATAAAAATTTCATCGACCAATGAAACATTCCGGGCATTACATTCTTCCAACCTCATTAATTTGCAACTTAGGAGCATTATACATTGTCACTAAAAGTCACAATCAATACCGCTGGCAATAATCGTCGCTAGAAACCCCACTTGAAATGTAGTTTTATAACTGATCCCGATTCACTAATCATCGCTAAAAGTCACTCTAATAACAAATATCGATGCTAACTATAAAATCGTTGCTAATTGTTGTCGATAAAATCTTAATTATGCACATCAACGCTAAATGTTACGTTCATAATCGTCACTAAATATAAACTAATCGGCTAGGCATAAAATTAAGGTCCGTGGTATTACACAGAATCATGCATCACTTTGAGTGAAGAAACCTAATCAAAAGCAATCAAAATGAAAGCATACCCCATAAACCCAACTTCCTTCTCATAGGTCTTATATGAACGGTTTTGGCGTTTTCGAACCTAATGAACTAAAAAACTTCAAATTGTAATCTTAAGTAGCCACCGTGACTAGGTTGCTGAGCATTATAAGGAAATATTTTCTTTTTGTATTTGAGGGTTGGATAACTATGTTGAGACGAGGGATCAAATGTCACGACCCGAACCCACGGGGAGGCCTGTGAGCTAGGCACGTGACCGGCCGCAGACCCAATAGACTCCAACCAAGGGCTCTGCCAGGCCTTACTTGCTAAACACCAATATAAGTTGCAGCAGAAATTAAAACTTCTACAAACTTTAATTGCATTATCATGTTTTTATTTGAATACAACACTTATGCTAAAACTCTTCATAACTCCAGTTGTCATCAGCTAAAACTAAACCAACAATCTAAATATTATCGACTCATTCAATACAGTCTATGTAGCTCTGCGCCAAATTGTACTTCTTATGCTCCTCACCACCACCTTACTTTCAAACCTGAAATGATAAGTAATGGATGAGCTTCCACGTGCTCAGTAAGTAACCAATGATTCAACTAGGTGGACCATAGCATATCAGAAAATAACTCATTTTATACTGTAGCATCATTAAGATATCTAAAAATCATAGAATAAGTAATCATCGGATAAAACGTAATAGAGTATACAAAACAAAACTGAGGAATAAAATCGTTAGCAGAAAACCTCACGATAAACAGTTCCATCCCAACATCAGTTCAAACGATATGATGCGGTCAGCGTATAGGCCCTACTGACTAGGGCCCGAAATCCCTCCTACATCCGGGATAAATAATCTTTGGACGCAAAGGCGAACTACAAGCAACAGTACTATGCATCAACGTACAAGCCCCGTTGACCAGGGCCCGGAATCTAACTTTCCCCCGTGGATATGGGGCACATCAATCGAATAAACAAGAAATACTTTTTGGTTCATCGTAAACACAACCACTCCACAAACTATCCACACTCCACTTTCGATAACTTTCAAAATGTTCAATATTCACAAATACGTCAAATGCCAAAACATTTCAAATCTGAGTTTCATTGCATTTTCTAAGCAAAATATCAGTTACATGCTGATCCGATTTTTAACGAGAAATAAATCACTATAAGCTTTTTGGTAAATTAAGCCAGAGCAGTTAAACATAATCAAAACAGTCAATGTTGATAAGTACCACTTTTTAACTTTAGAAAACATATACATTATATGTAAAAATACTAGTTGAATCAAAGGGTCAATTACATGTCGCTGACATATTTCCTCGATCCAAAATTCTCTGAATAAACCTAGATTGGCAATCAATTTGTTATAACACAATATGTGCTACAATATTATAAACTTAATATCGATTACCCATCCCGTGCTAACTTTTAACCCCGAAATTGCGCGACTCGAAGCGGGTCTCGCACACGATCAACCTAATGTACCGAAAATCATGTACGCTACTTAATGCGTAACGATATCCCAAAATTCATAATAAATTAGAATAAAATATTTTTATTGCTTAACACATTATAAAAAGTCAAAATATGAATTTTCTGAAATTTTGAATATTTTTGAATTAAAATAATTCTTCAAATGCAAGAAAAGTCCAAAAATAGCTATTAATATTTTCAGATCAAATCAAAGTCCCATAAATTTTACAATATACAAAGATAATACAGAAATTAAAATCAAGAATTTAAAAGTGTCAAAATTAATTTAAAATCATCCGTTTAACTAAATCAAATGCGATATGGATAATAATAGCAAATCAACTCTAAAATTTACAAAACTGAAACTAAGTTGTCTTTGTTATACAAAAACATTACTGAAATTTTTCATAATTTAATATGAATTTTAAAGGCTCTAAACAAATTTTAGAATAACTAAAATTATAGAAAATATTAAAAATACAAAACATTATCAGAAAAATACGAAATTTTAACTGTAATTCTAATATTACACTAAGATCCTTCCTGTAAAGTTTTAGCATTTTTTGACAACTGCACAATATCCAACAGCCACGTGGTACAACTGTGCGAGCATAGTGTACCACTTCATAGCATAAACCCATCACTGTTCACCCACCTTCTTCTTCCTCCTTACACTTCACTGTTCACTGCTTCCTCACAGAGAGTACACCACTCTAATTAGCTCACCAATAACACACTACACAGACTAATATCACACACATATACACCCACTAAAATCACTCAAATACACATTATAATTATACTCACTAACACACGCACACCCAAAAGCACAACAGCAGTGCTTCTGCTTCTTCACCCTTCCCCTTCACCCCTTTTTCACACACAACACAGCCTACATAAATACTCTATGCCCCTTCTCCTTTTTCATGCACACAAATACATCTCATACTCACTCACATAAAAACAATTACATGCAGCCCTCCTTCCTCCTTCATCATTCACCCATAAACACTCACAAACTCTCACGTAAACACACTTGTTACCCAGCACTCCTCATGCCTCTTCACACCCACTGCCGCAAGGCAGTGGATTTTCCCTCTTCCTCTCTTCTTTTGTTCAACACACTACACACACACACACACTTATATACATACACAACAAATACCCATACCCTGAAAATTTCAGCAACCCATTTGTAATTCTCATACCCACTGCCTCAGGGCAGTGGGTCTTCCATCAATCTCTTTTCTTCCCCAACACATTCATGCCTCCTCCATGCATTCGTCAAGTTCCAAAAAAGACGTTTTTAGGCATTACCGAAGTACCTAGTCCTGTACCATTAGCATCTAAAGAGACCCAGTCGGCCTAACAGCCTCCCCCAATATTTCTAACTTCTCCATCACTCATATTTTCCATCTTTGTTTCCTGAATGCAAACCAAACTTGGCCTCCACCTGTCCAATAAGCCTAGAACCCATTCTAACTGTAAACTTCCAGCTTCTATTTTACGCAACATATTTGCGGCAATACCACATCTTCATTCTCTTCTCTCTACGAATCCATTCATGCACTCCTCACCCATAGTCACACCTACACTCACATCACTCCACGACACACTTACCCGCAACGCAGGCTGCCTTAACGGCAGTCCTCTCCCAAACACCCATAGACACAATACACAACCACTCATACATTCATGAATTCACTCACTTCTCTCACACTAACACAAATACAATTTTTACACTCATAAACTATGACTACGGCAGCCTTAAACTCACCAAATCCTCATGGTTTCTCTCAAGCCCCCACCTTTTTAAACTGTAAGTAGTTTAAGCACAAAGAAGGGCTAAAAAAATTAAACTTACCAGAAAGGAATTTGGTCGCCGGAACCCTTTTCTTCACGTTCTCTCTGCCTCTCTCTCTTTCGCAGCCGTGTAACAGGAGGAAGAGAAAAATTATAGGCGGCTGGTCTCCATTCTAATATCTATATATAATAACCCTAAGTTGGAACATAACCAAAAAGCCCCCTCTAATTTTGTTTAGTTATTCTTATTTTTACCTGAAACCTTTTTTTTTTTTTCCTTGTTATCAAAAAGGTCTACAATAATATTCATGATATATTTTTCGTGCTAGGATAATTTTAATAGGTTTGCTACTTGACCCGCTTCACTATTTGTCACCTAAAGTTACTAAATAACAAAATATCGACGCTAAAAATTTCGCCACTAAAAGTTGTTAATAAAGTATCGACGCTAACTATATAAAAAGAATTGTCGCTAAAGATTTCTAAAAAAAATACCATTAACCCTAATTGTTGCTAAAGATCCCAATCAATAGCAATACTACATGCTATCGTTAAATTATAACTTATGGTTTCAAAGTTGTCGCTAAGGTCGTGTTGTGGCCAAAAACTGACCGGGACCGAACGAGCGTCTGTTGGGACCAAATGAGCACGCGAGCAGACCTGCAAAGCATAACACGAGCAAACGGTGACGCGCCGTGACCCCCGGAGGGGGCTCCGGCGGGGAGCCTCCGATGCTTAAGTCAGTCCATCATTTTGAGAGAGTATCTGATAATATTATAAAGTGTCAGAATTTACCATCTTCCTCCCTTTCACTTTCATTTTATAGGAAAGTATTAAATGGTCGGTTACGTCCCCTTAATGGGGAGTTAACAAAATTGATGGGTAGTTATTTACCCATAATGGGAGAGTGGGAGAGTGGGTAAATGCCACTTCCTACTTCTCCAAGAGTCATTGGGCAGTTTCAGACTTCTCTGATTGCGATACGTGTCGCTCTTCCACAGGTGTATATTTTTACCCATATCATTTGCCCCCCATTCCATGTTCTTTCTGAGAAAGAATGTGGAAGCAGGATAATTGACTTAGCATCAAATTTTGGACCCTATTAAGGGATGCTCCGCGTTAGGAATTTAAACCAAAAGTGATATATCTCTCTCATTGGTAGAGTGCATAAACTTTTGGTTTGGCGAAAGCGGGCTTGTTCACCCGGCCTGCCGAATACCGGCTTAGAAGGGCTCGCCTACTCGATTGACAGAGTAGAGGCCTTAAACGTGCTCGTCTACTCGGCCAGCTGAGTAGAGAGCATGGATGTAGTCTTTTGTTTAGCTAGTCGAGTAGAGTCTTAAAGGAGCTCATCTGCTGGGCTGTGGGAGCAGAGAGACAAACTAATGTGCAAGTCGCCTCGGCCTAGCGAGCAGAGGCTTAGGAGACTCTGAAGGTGCTCGTCTGCTCGGCTTGGCGAGATGACTCTAATGTGTTTTGTCTGTTCAGCCTAGTGAGCAGAGGCTTAGAGGTTCTAAAGGTGCTCGTCTGCTCGCTTGGAGAGCGGAGAGACTACTATGCTCGTCTACTCGGCTAGAGTAGAGGCATGGGTTTGTGCACTCGTCTACTCGGCAGAGGCTAAGACCAAAGGTGCTCGTCTACTCGGCTAGAGCGGAGGCAAGGGTCTGTGTGCTCGTCTGCTCGGTAGAGGCTGAGACCAAATACGCTCGTCTACTCGGCTAGAGCAGAGGCATGGGTCTATGCGCTCGTCTGCTCGGCAGAGGCTAAGACCAAACGTACCCGTCTACTCGGTAGAGTAGAGGCATGGGTCTAGTGCGCTCGTATGCTCAGCAGAGGCTAAGACCAAATACGCTCGTCTACTTGGCTAGAGCAGAGGCATGGGTCTGTGTGCTCGTCTGCTCGGCAGAGGCTGAGACCAAATACGCTCGTCTACTCGGGTAAAGCAGAGGCATGGGTTTATGCGCTCGTCTGCTCGGCAGAGGCTAAGCCCAAAGGTGCTCGTCTACTCGGCTAGAGCAGAGGCAAGGGTCTGTGCGCTCGTCTGCTCGGTAGAGGCTAAGACCAAAGGTGCTCGTCTACTCGGCTAGAGCAGAGGCAAGGGTCTGTGCGCTCGTCTGCTCGGCAGAGGCTAAGACCAAAGGTGCTCGTCTACTCGGCTAGAGCAGAGGCAAGGGTCTGTGCGCTCGTCTGCTCGGCAGAGGCTAAGACCAAAGGTGCTCGTCTACTCGGCTAGAGCAGAGGCAAGGGTCTGTGCGCTCGTCTGCTCGGCAGAGGCTAAGACCAAAGGTGCTCGTCTACTCGGCTAGAGCAGACGCAAGGGTCTGTGCGCTCGTCTGCTCGGCAGAGGCTAAGACCAAAGGTGCTCGTCTACTCGGTAGAGTAGAGGCATGGGTCTAATGCGCTTGTATGCTCGGCAGAGGCTAAGACCAAATACGCTCGTCTACTCGGCTAGAGCAGAGGCATGGGTCTGTGTGCTTGTCTGCTCGGCAGAGGCTGAGACCAAATACGTTCGTCTACTCGGCTAGAGCAGAGGCATGGGTCTATGCGCTCATCTGCTCGGCAGAGGCTAAGACCAAAGGTGCTCGTCTACTCGGCTAGAGCAGAGGCATGGGTTTATGCGCTCATCTGCTCGGCAGAGGCTAAGACCAAAGGTGCTCGTCTACTCCGTAGGGCGAGTAGAGAGATTTGTAGAGACTTTATAGAGGATTTGAGTGAAGTAGCGTGTCCACTCGATTTTGTCGTTTCCACTAAGGGGTACAAGGGTAACTTGCCCCCTGTTATGTTGGTCGATTGTTGCCACGTGTTAGTTGTCCCAATAATCATGAGATCCTGACTATTTGGATTACAATAATATCTCTATAAGGAGAGCTCATTCCATCTCATTTCTATTCACTTTATTTAAAAAGCAAGAGAAACTTTGAGAGGCCTAAAGGAGCTCGTCCGCTCGGTCTAGCGATGTAGGAGTCCATTGGAGTTCTTCTGTTCTGTCCGACAAGCAGTGAGCTAGGAATTCGAAAGATCTTTGCCCTTGTGAGGCTTCCTCGAGAAATGAGTATGAGTGCTCAGTTGGGCCAAGGTTTAGGCGAATCTTTATAAAGATGAGCATGAGTCCTAGGCTAGACCAATGCAAATGTCCTTAGTGAAGGTGTGTCGAATGATAACTGGCGTTGAGATGTTAAGCTTCTCAAAGTGTCGGGCCTGAAAATGGCTAGAGCCCGACTGAGGTACTAATGAGTGAGCCTTGTAATATCTCTTTTTAGGCTATTTTTATTTCTAGAATGACGACGCTCCTCGTCATTTAGAAAAATTGTGTGGTCATTTATAACGGTTTTGGTCATTCTCGTGATGCACAAGGCGAGATTAAAGGCGAGATTATTTTTGAATTCGTCATTCGGGTGACCTTGGACGTTGGTTGCAAAAGCTCTCAGCGTAATGATGAGGAGATTGGGTGAGGCATCACTGCATAGGTTGCCGTTGACAGGTGGTGGTTTGTAGTGCTCGGTAAATCCGAGAAGAACGATTGACCAAGGCTTTGAAACTGTTTGATAGATTTTTACATGGCATGAGTGGTGATGAGCTGGTCGTGCTGCTCAGCCATCGTATGAGGGGGAGTGTAGGATCCGTGCAAGAAAGGTCGTAGTATTATATACATGTAGCCCCCCTGACTAAGAAGGAATAAATGCAAGGATGGCTTCTTAGTCACTGTGTAGGGCATGTTCGTAAAAAGAACAGTTATTTGCTGGCTCGGTGAGACAACTAGATAAGGCTAGGTAGTCCGGTCTGTCTGCTCAGCTAGATGAGCAGATAAAGTTAAGAGGACCATGGTTTGTCCAAGCCAGTAGCAAACGTGGAGGCCGTTAGAGCAGGATGCCACTAGATGACTAATAAAGACGTTTGCAACATTTTTTCGATACGCTGTGAAGCGATGTGCAACAGTGTGGCAAATGAGAATACAGGCCCGTGATCTCAAATTCGCCAAACGTACTGGCAAAGCTATAATCATAGGCTGTGATGCTCTCATGGTTAGTGGTAACATACACTAGTCAACATATGACGCTTAGCAAGCAGGATAGGATGCTGCCTTTGAAGCTCTTAGCGTATCTAAGCCACAGGGGCTGTAAATTTTCTTCAAGTATGAAGTGTGGTGTGTTATAAATCCTCGTAACAGGAAAACACGTCACGGGAAAATATAGCAAGAGAGCGCATGAGCTGATAAAGGCAACTACTCAGTATATTTTAGCACTAAACTCATAGTAATAGCTCTATCGGTTAGATAGTTGAGATGTCTCGTATTACATGATGTAAGCGAGGCATAAAAAATTATTAGCACTCGGATGGCCTAAATGTACTTAACCAATTGAAGCAATTGGGTGATACCAGACCAAATAGGTCTACGTAAATAAAGGCACATGAAACGTAACGTATATAAAGCTTGCTGGAGCTTATGGTTGCCTATAATAGCCTACAACACAGCGTGTGCCGCCTATTTTTAATGACGAACATGTGACACGAAAAATTGAGGCTACATTTGTGTAGGCTTTTAAAAAAGCAAATAAGCTGCATATATAAATAAGACTTAATTACCGGTCTTAAGGATAAATATGCATAGCTATGGGTACAAACATAATTCCTTAAAAAGGAAAGTGTGCACCTGATTATTTGTTCTGTGGCCCGATTTTCTCCTTCACAAAGGGGGGAGCCATTGAGTCGCCGGAGCGTTGCTACCATTAGAGCCATCACCGCGCAGTCAGAGGCAGATCTGGCCGTTTCATCCTGGGGTTATCAATCGCAGTTGAAGGCTGTGCCGTTGATGATTGCCACGGTGGAGGCTCGGACAGAGCAGTGGCAGAAGTAGCGTGTCTGGCGATGGCTGCTGCTGTTGACTGTGACGGCGTAAAATGGGCCGGAGCGAAGGCGGCGGTCTGCCGTTCGGTGGCCGAACTGGTGATGAAAACTCACGACGACCGATTTGTCGATGAAAACCTACGGTGACGGGCCTTTAATGCAATGACCGAAATGGAACCTTTACAGTGAATGGACCTGTGGCTGTTCCGGCACCGTGACGCTGGCCGATTGGTCCATTGCAGGGTGGTAGTGGCCAATTGATAGAGTTAGGGCGGCGATTGATTTGAGGACCCATGGTGGCGGTCGCTCATTGCGATGGAGTGGTTTTGTTCTCACCCGATGGTGGCCTAAGAATTGTTGGGCTCGTGATTGGTGGGGCGTTGACTGGTTTTGCCTCCTGTGGTCGTACGGTGGAGCTGGCGGTTGTGATGTTGCGGGTCTGAACATCCCGAGTTTAACGGTGCTACTGTTGGCCGAGGTGAAGTGGCACTGCCGGTCAAAAATTGACGGGGCCGCTTGTTGCGGTCGAAAATTGACAGGGCAGCTTGTTGCGGCGTTAGGGATTTGGGCGGCGAGGTTGTAGCCTTTTTGCTACCGTTCCACCGGCAGAAGGTTCGCCGGTCAGAAGCGCTAATCTTGGCCCGTGGAGGAGCATCTCGGCATAGTGTGCCTCCATTGGGCGGCGCTTCGCCAAAATGGGAGCTTCATTAGCGTCGCACATACGTCTAGTAGCGCAAGCCGGAGGTCGCGAACTGAATGATGCACAGATCATTGCGGCGGAGTGTAGCCGGAGGGAATGGCGGTGACGGTGCTATATATTGGGCATCCCTCGTTTGTGCTGATGTGTATATACTTTATCTCTCTCTCTCTCTCTCTCTCTCTCTCTCTCTCTCTTTGTGTGTTGTAATTCCTTGGTGATCGGACGGTGAAGGCGCCGATTGAGGCGGGGGTGACCGGAGAAGGAGGAGCCAGTACGGTGGCCCCTTTGTGGCATCAGATCTGGGGGCGCCGGTCGTGGTGGCTGTTGCGATGCCGTCACATATCTCTTTTTCGATAGAAGTCGTCCATTAATGCCGGCGATGATATATCGACCGCCGCAATGCCGCCCTGGACTGATGATTCTTTTTAGCAATGGCAGCTGGATTGTCATCTGTCTACCCATGGTGATGGGCCTTTGGTGATTTGGGGCAAACGGCATAGGTCCGTTCGGCGATTGCACAGAATAGAGGCGCCATCGCTGCATCATGATAGAACGGTGCGATGGCGCTGCGGCCTGTTACGGCTTCACCGTCTGAGGCGGTGGTCTTGGCGGTACCGCACCTCTGGTGGCGCTAAGGCGAGGGGATGACTTACGGTAGCGGAGACCTGAGGAGACGAACTGGACAGAATAGCGGTTATAGACGCTGCGTCTCGCTGTGGCATCACCGTCACAGGCGGTGCTCCTGGTGGTGCCGGTGCCAATTGCTTCTTTCCTTTTTATTGTTTCTTTTTTTTGGGTTGTTGCTACGGGCAGCTTTGCGGTAGCTGCGTGAGCGGAGAAGATACCCACCGATGACTGTTGTCGGTGGATGCGTTAATTAAGGCAGGGGCGACCGGAGAAGGACGCATTGCGTTTGGTGCGGCGATAGCAGCCCGCGGTTTGGCAACGACGCTGTGATTTTGGCGGCGTGTGTTGCAGCGGTAGCGCTGTTGAGAACTAATGATTGTACGCCGACCGCTGTGTGAGCCACCATGTTGCCACCTGTGCTGTAGATGTTGGCTGGCCATTGTGCGCCGTCGGTGCTGCAGATGATTCTTCTGCCTGAGAACTCCTTTCTTTTTGTATCTTTTCTAATGAGGCCCAACTGAGAGTGGGGGTTGCTCCGTGCCGGCAGTGGTGGCCTTGCATGGCTGGACGGAACATGGCTGCGTATGAGAGACGCCGCTGATGACCAGTGATGGCACGCTGAGCCCACTTGCGCCGTAGGTGAGGTGCTTGCTTCAAGGTCTGCTGGGCTAGTCGGTCCCACGGATGGCGCCAAAATGTTGTGGCCAAAAACTGACCGGGACTGAACGAGCGTCGGTTGGGACCAAATGAGCACGCGAGCAAACCTGCAAAGCACAACACGAGCAAATGGTGACGCGCCGTGACCCCCGGAGGGGGCTCCGGCGGGGAGCCTCCGATGCTTAAGTCAGTCCATCATTTTGAGAGAGTATCTGATAATATTATAAAGTGTCAGAACTTACCATCTTCCTCCCTTTCACTTTCATTTTATAGGAAAGTATTAAATGGTCGGTTACGTCCCCTTAATGGGGAGTTAACAAAATTGATGGGTAGTTATTTACCCATAATGGGAGAGTGGGAGAGTGGGTAAATGCCACTTCCTACTTCTCCAAGAGTCATTGGGCAGTTTCAGACTTCTCTGATTGCGATACGTGTCGCTCTCCCACAGGTGTATATTTTTACCCATATCAGGTCGTAATTGTAGTGTTCCCCAATTTTGTCGCTATAAGCCGCTCAAAATAATATACCACTGCTAGGTACGGCTTCGTCGCTAAAAGACGCAAATATTCCTACTCGTAAATTTGTCGTTAAAAAAAAGTAAAATTATTGTAAATTACCTAAAAGTTCAAACTTAAGATCGGGATATTACATCAAATGTTACTTATGATGCTCTAAAGTCACTAGGAGGACGACAACATACGGGATAAAATCATAAAACATCTTTACAATAACTAAAACTAGCTTAGTCCAAACTCAAAACTTCAGAAATCCTAAACTTTCATATCTTGACCATCGCTGAGAATTTTCACCATTTGATTATGTGAAAGAGAACGCTCTACGCACGATATACATCACCATCCCCATCAAAAGTCAGACATGCAGAGCACCATACCAAAGAAATAAGCACAACAACAGTTGCCAGAAATCAAAAATTCTTATTAGGTGGGGAGTTTTGTTCATATGGTTTGAGGTGTCTAGAAACATTCGAATCATGCTGCATTAAACACGACCTATGTCTTTCTTTGAGGCATCACTACATATTATAAAACCTCCACGACCAGATGATAAGATTAACATATTTGCAGACACTAACCTGAAAACTGGCCTCACACTCCTCACTCCAAACAAATCGAGTGTTCTTCCTAGTAAAATGAATCAAAGGCACAACTATTCTCGGAGACCTTCTAAAAATCAACGGTACTAGCCCACAAATCCTTAAAAAAAAATTTGCACTTCTGTAAGGGCGCTAGGCCTTTGCCTATCAGTCACCACAACAATCTTACAGGGGTCAAAAGTTATTCGATCCTTAGACACCACATGTTCCAGAAATATGAATTGCTCTAACCAAAACTTGCATTTCTTAGACTTAGCATACAACTGATTATCCTTCAAATTCAATTTAGGTGCTCAACACGTTCCTCCTCTGACTTAGAGTGCACTAAGATGTTGTCAATGAAAACAATGATGATCTGATCCAAATATTGTTTAAACACACAATTTATGTAATTCATAAAAATGGAGGGGTCATTAGTCAACTTGAATGGCATCACTAAGAACCCATAATGACTCTAACAAGTCCTGGACACAATTTTTGGCACATCCACTGCAATAACTTTCAATTGATGGTATCCAGAACCTAAATCTATCTTAGAGAAAATCTTACTTCTTCAAGTTGGTCAAACAAATCATTAGTATGCCATAATGGATACTTGTGAAAAATAGTGATCTTCTTAACTCACAATACTCAATGCAAAGTCTCAAAATACCATGTTTCTTCTTGACGAACAAGGGAGAATAACCCCCCCCCCCCCTCCCCCAGCCTTTACAAAGCAAACGACGAGCCATAATAGCTAAGATTATAACCAATAATCAACTTGGCTTTGAGCCCCAAAACTCAAACTCAAACAAATCAGATAATTTGAAACATACTCACTTGTTAAAGCATCCACCAAAGCATAATAAGATGTTAACTGATCCATATCCAAAATCACGCTAAAATCATGAACATCTGAAGAACTAGATCTCAACGAAGGTCGTCGCTATCATAACTGTAGATCTTAAAGTTCCTCAATACAAACTTAACTACCACAGAATTAAATATTGAGTATAACAATACTCTTAACTCTACCCATCCTAGCCATCTCAAAACTTATCCGATCCTAAGCATGATCTAGGGGACTTTAAACCTATAGCTCTTATAATAACTTTAACACCCCGAATTTTTAGAGCGTTAATTTCAAATAAGTAAAGGCAGAAAACCTCAAATTTTCAAAAAGTCTCCCAAACTGGTTATTTAGAGCATCTACCAATCAGTCTCCAAAATATATCAATAAATTCCATGGCGACCTAAAGTAGTTATATAATCCCAAAATAGTTATTTAGTCCACAATTTACTCCTAAATAGAGTTTCAAATTAAACATCTAAATCCAACTAAGTTTTCATACTATAATTCTAAAAAATGTTAAATTAATATGAAATTATAACTGCTAGTTCTCAATCACACAGTAAGGCCCGTAATCCAATCTGCCACTACAAGAAAATAGATTTTTAGTGACGGAAATTTCCGTCACTAAAAAAGCAATTGTCGTCACAAAAAGTTTTCGTGACAGAAAATTCCGTCACAAGATTCCGTCGCGTAAAACCTCGTCACTAAAAAGTTAGTGACGGAATTAACGATTCCGTCACTAACTTTTGACGGAATGGAGACATTTAGTGACGGAAAATTTCCGTCACTAAAGGTATTTTATATTTCGAATATTTTTTTTTAAATTTCGTATAAAACAATTGGTGACGGAAAATTCCGTCACATAAATACGTCACTAAAAATAATTGGTGACGGAAAATTCCGTCACATGAAATACGTCACTAAAATAAATGGTGACGGAAAAATTCCGTCACTAAAGGTATTTTATCAATGTTTTATGCTTTTAGCGACAAATCATAATCGTCGCTAAAATTATAAAACAAAAGAAGTATAGTTCCGCCTATTTTTTTCTCAAACATGTATACAATAAATCCATCAACTCATCAAGCACACAAAATTCATTACTACATCAATCTCCACAAAATCCATTAATACAATATCCATTACCATATCAACCTCCACAATTTCCATCAACACAAACTCCACAAAACCATTAATACAAACTCCACAAGTCCACAAACACATAAAATACCAAGTCCAACACAAATCCTAAACTATCATATAGTAGCGATCATCCTTAAACATGAAAGTAAGTTGATGTTTGAACATTTCAAATTAAAGAGAGGGGATTAGTTGGTCACTCAATTTCCATCATCATCAAGGTCATACTCCTCATTGGCATCCAAACCATCATTGTCATCATCATCCTCGGTATTTCTGGATGGCTGCACAATCATATAAAGATAAATTTAACTAACAATTACTAAAAATTCACATCATAAATAATATGGTGAAGAATCATGAATCATATATGCCCGCACGAAAAAATATATGCCCACAAGAAAATATATATATATAATTTTCAATGCTGCTTCTACCATTTATAATAATAGCATCGAGAAAATCCTACAAACATCCACATCATTTGACTCGAAATACAAACCATCAAGGAGTCACGTATTCTTCATACTGTATTGGTACAAGAGTGAACTCTTGGGGAACCTTTGTTGCTTCTTTTGGTACCTATTGAATTGAGAAAAGCCCTGGCCAGTTCAGGCACACGAAACTTATGGTATCTTAATCAATTCATCTTAGAAGTATCTTTTGCCCACCCCCCAAAAATTAAGAGCAAAAGAACATAGCAGTAAACTAAAACAACCAAATAATTTTGCTTCCATTTGGGTCAGATCACCTAATACTTTTGCATCCCTCCACTTTATTTTAGCCACAAAAGAAGTTGTAAACACCATAGTACCATACTACCAACACTAAACAAAAACTTTAAGAGTGGAAGCATCAAAGAAGACAGGTGTACAATGCACCAAAAAAATTGGGTGCAAACGAAAGGGGGAAAATGAAAGCGAGGCATACAAATATCAACTTGGAGAGATTAAAATTGCCTGTAGCATCAGAAAGGAAATGACGACCAAGATTAAGCTCATATCCGAACATTTTTAATGTAAAATTAGAAGCTTCAAGCATTAGTAAAAAGGCATAATTAAGTGCGACTCGACATTACACTAACATACTCCTTGGGTTTACAGTATAAAACAAAGCGAATACAAAATAGATATTTCAAAGTTTACAAACGGAAGCACTAAATAACTACTCATCGATGAGGCGCCGAAGATTGGTAGCGCTTGATAATAGCTTCATTCCCAATAGCTTTGAAGACATTTTTCTCAATGTAACAAACCAAGCTATCATTCAACCGACCATTCAACTAAATCACACATTCAATCCAATTGGTTACATCCTCCGTCAACAATCTCAATAATCACACGTTAAATGCAATTAGGTCACATCCTCCGTCAACAATCTCAATCAATAATCACAATTCGGAACTCAGATAATCAATAGTCAATAATCACAATCAATAATCATCAATCTTCAATCAATTCGGAACTCAGATAATCAATAATCAATATCCACTTTATTTTGGTCTTTCAGCTCTAACAGATTCAAACCTTAAATTATTGAATTTTTATTTCGGATTTGTAGGTGTTGAAGGTTTAGACTGCAATGATTAATTGATTACAGTAATGAGTTGCAGAGTTGTAGAGATGCATCACGATAATTGGCAAGATCAGTGGCGAACAGTGGAAAAAATAAAGTAATCGGAATTCGGAACATACCTTTGTCGCCGATTCGCCCACCGGTGGTGAACACCGAAGAAGATTGGGAGCTCAGAGCCGTTAGCGCCGGTGGTCCGGTGGAGTGGAGTGACCGGAGGACAGAGCCACGGAGGTTTTCTTCTTCAAAACAAACAAGATGCAGCAGAGATGGGGGTCCGTCGGCGTGTAGCGGTAGCGGCGGCCGGCGTAGATCTACTGATCTAGATCCAAACGCCCTGTTGCGACTCACGAATTGCTCAGACCCAGCTGATCGTGGCTCGCCGCTCGCCGTGTCGTCGTGGCTTCGGACTACCTGGCTGTCGACTGTCGTGGGCTCTATATATATATATATATATATATATATATATATATAATTCAAAATCTGAGGGGGTACATTAGCCCCCCCTCGTACAAGCGTGGCTCCGCCCCTGGGGCCCAGCGGTGACGGAATGGGGAGAAAGGGAGGGAGAGGCAGTGAGAGCTTTGGGATATGGCGGCGGGAGCTCAAAGAGAGGGAGAGGAAAAGGAAAAGAAAAAAAGCCCTAAATTATACATTTGGGGGTTTTCTCCAAAGCTCAAAAAAGTAATCAAAATTAGAATTATTTGGTCACTAAATTATACATTTGGAAGTTTCAGTCGCTAAAACTTCTAGCAACGAATTATTTGGTCACTAAATTTATATTAGTTTTTACATCTTAACATTGGTTAGTTTTAGGTGACGGAATTTTAGTGGCGGAGCAAATTCCGTCTGACGGAATTTTAGTGACGGAGCCAAATTCCATCACTAAAAATCTGTTTTCTTAACATTGGTTAGTTTAGGTGACGGAATTTTAGTGACGGAGCAAATTCCGTCACTAAAAATCTGTTTTCTTGTAGTGTGCTTTGCTGATTACCTAAAAGTAAAAAAAATAAGGGAGTGAGCTAAATGCCCAGTAACGTTGCTCAACAGACCAACCAAAGGGATACAAAAAAATCTGATGAAACGAAATTTTGGACGTACAGAATTTTAACAGAACAGATACAAACAGAAATTCAAGATACGTGTTTTCGTATAGAGACAGAATTTCAAAATGCCAAAATATATCTTTATGAAGATACAGACACTAGAGAGCCATTTAGAATAAGGCCACACATGTCATCACTGACACGTGGAAAAGGTTCAAAAAATAAGATCCCGAACTCTAGCTCATCCCACTGAGCTAGCCCATATTCCAATACACGTGGGTAAGTCAGAATCGAAAACGTCATATACACTGTTATATGGCTCACAGAATTTCCAACACTTATGTTCAATAAATTATGCAAAACATTAAAAAGTTGCCTAGACCATGGAACTAATGTATCATATACACCTTGAAGCTTGTGGGCCAAAACTCACAGTTAGTGTCAGCAATAAGTAACACAAAGTTGTGTGACAGAAACTTAACAGACACTTACAAAACAATTCAAGTGGAGTATTCCGATGATTTGGAACTTAATAAGAAGTATATAATGTCGAAAGAATAAAATCACGAATTAAACAAAAGTGGATCAACTAAATCAGAGTTTATATGAACGAATTTTAACCAAATAAAGACACACTACAAACTGGATGTAAAATTGAACTACATCAGGTAGAATACTCATGTACACACCTTATCCTATTAAGCTGTAGAGTAAGTGACTCAGAAATCAAACTTGTGGTAATGAAATAATGGACACGATAAAGCAAGCATGAAACAAAAATGTGGACAAGAGATCATGCGAGACATGCAAGGAAAAATACAATATTAGAGGCTTAACAGTTTTCTAACCTAAATGGCACGATGCAGAATGACATGGAAGGCTTTCGTATAGCACGCAAAACGAGGCAAACTTTATGAAGTGATGAAAGGCTTCTGGTTCAAAAAAACATTCTCTAGAATAGATGGTCAGCAACAGTGGGTTTGCACGTAAGGGACCCTGGGTGGTTCCTAAGAGGCAACAAAAGTGGACAATGGTTTTGACACCCAATTAACCCAAAAATCAATTGACGAATAGATTTCGACAAGCACAAAAACCGATGCAAAACTTTACACAGCAAGACCGAATTTTCTATTCGATTAAAGAGTTAATTACGTGATTAACCACTGTACTATTAGGCAAATTTCACTTTGACCACTGAACTTTGATTTGTGTCAAAGTGACCATTGGACTCTTTAATTTGTTCAATTAAGTCATTCTGTTAGGTTCAGTTAACAAAATGTCCGTTAAATCATTTCATTTAGGGGCAAATCTGTCAGTCTCTATTCTTTTTTTTTTTCCTCTTCTTCTTCTTCCTCCTCCTCTTCTTCTTCTTCTTCTTCATTCTTCTTTCTCGTTCGATGTCTTCAACCTCAACCAAGCATCAGCACCACCGAGCACAGCCACTGCTCCACCACCACGCTCAACCGCGACACCAACCCAACACCACCAGCGCAACCCCGACACCAACCCAACACCACCACCAAGCACAACCACCGCCATACCCACGACCACCTTCTGTCCTCCACCATTAAACTCACAACCGCCACCAATACAGTCCACCACTACCACCAAAAAACTAACCCATTAACACCACAGATCTAGAACTTTAAAAAAATTATTTGAAAAAGAAACAATACATCGGCGCAATCGGCTAGTTGCTTCGTCTTCGCCCTCTTCTGCAATAGATATAGTTTCTTAGCCTGGATCTTAATTTAATGACGATGGATGAGGGTGAGGAAGGCTGCCAAATGGACGAATCAGGCACCTCCAACTCATCGGTCGTGAATGCCGACGGCGGCTCGAGCAATGCGGGCGACGAGGACTCGTGCTCGACGCGCGCCGGCGACGCGTTTGCCTTCGATTTCGGTATCTTGAGGGTGGGGAGTGGTCGGAAGGAAGGAGAGAACCAGGCGGAATTTGTGACGCGGCAGCTATTTCCGGTGGACGGCGGAGGTAAAGGTGGTGGTGAGTTGACCCAGGAGCAGAGCTCGAGGCCGAATTGGGTTGATCTGACTTTTGGTCAAGCCGGGTCCGGTGGTGGTGGGTTGCAGGATTTGAGAGTTTTACAACCGTCGCCGCCTCTGCCGCAGCAGCAGCAAGTGAAGAAGAGCCGGTGGGGGCCGCAGTCGCGAAGCTCGCAGTTTAATTAGGGGAGTGACGTTTTACAGGAGAACTGGGTATGGCCATACTTGTGCAGTACGTGACGGGTGGTTGAGATGGAGGAAGAAGAATATGAGAAGAAAAAGAAAAAGAAAAGTAGAAAAAGGATAAAAATAAGATAAAAAGATAAAAAAAAAAAGTAATATAAAAAAAATTGAGTTTCTATGTTTTGACAATTTTGCCCCCACATGTGCCTCGCACATGGACACTTAACAGACTTTTTGTTAACTGAACCTAACGGAATAACTTAATTGAACAAATTAAAGAGTCAAATGGTCACTTTGACACAAATCAAAGTTCACTGGTCAAATTGAAATTTGCCTAATAGTACAGTAGTCAACCGCGTAATTAACTCTCGATTAAAGGAACGAGATTACGGTAAATAGGAATACGCCAAACGATTAAAGTTTGATGCAATGTAATATAACCTCGAAATTATATATCAACTCTAACAAAATTAAGATTTCAAAAAATTTTAAAAACATCGGATTGAATGGTCCAACGCTGATTCAGATTCCGAAGGAAAACAGTAAACCCTTACCTTAAATTGTGTAATTTAATCCAAATTATTGATCCTCTCAAACGATTGTATCAAAAACGCTAATTATAAAAATACAAAAAATTTCACTTAGTATGATCACCATAGTTTATGTGATTCTTACCTCAATCCTCAATCCCAATATCAAAATAGGCTCTTACCTCAAAGTAATGAGCAAAATCTCAAGATGGCTCTTTCTAGAGATTTTTTGGAGGCTCTTCTGAAGTTTCTTGTGTTCCTAGGAAAATGTCTTATTCATAGACTATAACCTAAAAGAAAAATGATTATATTCCTAAAACAATTAGAATTAAAAAATAACCATTACATCCCCGAAATTCTCCAATTTAATAAATTAGCCAAACTAAAGCCTAAATTCAAACTGGGTCGTCTAACCCCAAAAGTATTTTTCAAAAAGAAAAATCTGAGTTGCTTCCTCGGCCCATGTGCTAAGAGGAAAAATTATGAAAACGCCATTAAAGACAAAAGTAAAAAAAAATTTGTTTGTACAAATTTAAATATGCGGGGTCTAAGAATGGATGAACAGATCGGGTGATAGGGGATCACCCTGTCTCAGCCCACGTACTGGGCGAGAAAAAAGTCAAAGGTTGACCTTTCCAAAGGATTGAGTATTGGACAGACGAAAAACAATGCATGATTAGGTTAATAAGAGTTTCTGGGAGCCTTGTTTTCAGCAGAGTCTTAAAGAGGAAATTCCAGTTGATGCGATCATAGGCTTTTTCCAGATCCAGTTTCGTCATGAATATCCCCCTCTCCCCCTTCCTTTCTTGCAACGAATATTGTGAAGGATTTCGTTGGCAATGATGATATTATCTGCAACTCGCCTTCCGCGGACACGGAGGAAGCTAGTCTGATTTGAGTGAATGATGGTATCGATGATGCGTCTAAGGTAGTTGATTAGGATGTGAGACACAACTTTGTAGCTAGTATTGCATAACTTATAGGCCATAAAAGTCTTCAGGTGGGGGGCCTTAAGGATTAGGGATATGTGGGTTTTATTGCATAACTTTTTCCGTTCTAGAAGCATAGCTTGACCATGTGGATAATGTAATTCCCAAAAATATCCCAGTAAGTCCGGAAGACTCCTGGGTGGAAGCCATCCGGGCCCGGGCTTTGTTTGCACCCGTGTCAAAGATTGCCTCTTGATTTCTGCTTCATTTGATTCGGAAGGCTTATGTACTTTTGATTTGTTCTATAATCAATCGGAGTGTTCCAAACTTGTCTAACCAGTAGTACTATTCGAGTTAGCCGTGTCTGTAAAAAAATTTATATGACTAGAGAACATCGCAAATATCCATTTCGTTTGAGGTCCAAACATTTTGGTCGGTTTTGAGCACATGAACACTATTACGTCTACGCCGAGTGAGAGCAGTCATGTGAAAGAAATGGGTATTTCTGTCTACTTTGCAATTTCATCTTATTTTAGCCCTAAGTTTCCTGTAGTCATGTTTATTTGCTAATATCGAGTTATATCTATCTTGCAGCTCTTCCTCAAGGTTGTTAAAATGATGGTTTGCAAGGCTTCGCTGGATGCTCGCAATGCGAGCCAGGAGTTGTTTCTTTTTTCTAAAATGTCCCCAAAGATCAGATTTTGCCACTCGCCAAGGTGGCCGATTAAGTCCTCTAATTGACATCAAAGAAGCTTTGACCAACACGATTATTTGTACACACACATAATACACACATATGTGTGCGTGTGTGTAGGCACACACATATGTGTGCGTGTTTATATACATATCTAGTTATATATATGTGCATATCTTACTTTAAAAAGCAAAAGGAAGTGCAATTATCTCACACTGACACTTATATATGTGCTTGTATGACAGCTTAAAAAAATATTATTTGTCATGTCATTCCGTAATTTCTATTACACTGTCTATTAGGGCTTTAAAAAAAACATGTAGGAAGGATATATAATCATGTTCAGGTATTCCAATCACAAAAGGACGAGGGTCGTTAGCACATTTGTATTATTCATATAGGACTCTTCTCCCTTATCTCTATCTTGTATTCTTATCTCTATCTTGTAGCTAGTTTATAACCATAGTATACTACTCTTATGTTCTATAAATTGTACTCAGGAAAATACATTTAATATAATCAGAATATTTTCCAAATACCCTAAGTTTCTACATGGTATCAGAACCTATACCGATCATCTAAATCCTATTTTCTTTCACTATGGCGTCATCTGCTTCAACCTCCATTATTGCTGCCATCGGTTCCTCTTTGGTCACCTCCACTCACACTTTTTCTGTTAAACTTACCTCCAAGAATTACCTGGCTTGGAAAACTCAATTTCTACCCACCTTAAATTACCAAAATCTTCATGGACACATCGATGGTGCCTCATCTCCTCCTCCCAAAACTGTTGTCTCACCTACTGCTGAAAATCTGCTTATTCCTAATCCGGAATATGAAGCTTGGTTCAAGAAGGATCAACTTCTTTTATCATGGTTATTCTCCTCCCTTACAGAAGAAATCTTTCCATATATTATTGGCCTCTCTACTTCCCAAGAAGTTTGGACTGCATTGGCTCACTCCTTTGGTTCAGTCTCACAAAATCGTCAACTACAACTCTACATTGAATTACAAGAGCTGAAGAAGAACGACTTGTCCATCTATGAATATTTGCACAAGGCTAAGTCCTTATCTGATGAGCTTAGCGCTGCTGGAAAACCGGTATCTCCTGCTGAATTTAATGCAATTATTTACCGCAACATTGGTTCCGACTATCATAGCATAATTACATCTCTCAATCTTCGCCAAGAACCCGTTTCCTTTTATGAGCTGCATGGTCAGTTGGTGGGTCATGAAATTCTGCTCAAGCACTCCTTGACTCCCACAGCAAACATCGTTCTCAAAGGCTCACCGCCCCTTCTTCCTACACCACCATTCTCTTCCACTTTTAGGCCTCGTACCAACTCACAATACAATAACCAGCCCAGCAACAACTATGGGCGGCGCAATCGGGGTCCTTGCCAAATTTATGGTTTGACTAACCATATTGCTCTCACTTGTCGCAGTCGCTATGTTCCAAGGCAGCAAAATCAGTCTCCTCGCAACAACAATTTTTCGAACCGCAATTTCAATGCTTCTGCAAATTATTCTAATGTTGCGCCACCTCTCAATTGGTTTCCCGATACTGCAGCCAATTATCATCTTACCCCTGATGTCAATGCTTTGAATGCTGTAAATGAGTATATGGGTAATGATCAACTCCATGTTGGAAATGGCCAAGGATTGCAAATAACTCATACTGGTAATGCATCTATTCACTCTAACACTCGCAAGCTTGATTTACGTAATGTTCTATGCGTTCCAAAAATTGTTAAAAACCTTCTTTCCGTTCAAAGATTTACAACTGATAACTCTTGTTTCTTTGAATTTTGGCCTAACCATTTTGTGATCAAGGATCAACGCACCAAGAAGGTGTTGATGGAAGGGCCAAGTGAAGCTGGAATTTACTCGTTGCGTCAACCGAAGGTAGCTATGGCAGCTTTGGTACCCTCTCTTGATGATTGGCACATGCGGCTAGGGCACTCCAATATTCAAAAAATTAAATTCTTTGGTTAGGAATAATTTTGTAGTTAGTTCTTCATCAACTATCTCTCCTTGTTCTAGTTGTTTAATGGGCAAGATGTCTCGATTGCCATTAGCTTCTATTGATCATCGTAGTTCAAAACCTTTTGATATTATTCATTCTGATGTTTGGGGACCTTCCCCTGTTTTATCTCATTTAGGACATCGTTATTTTGTGTTATTTGTTGATGATTATTCCCGTTTTACGTGGGTCTATTTTTTAAAGAATAAGAGTGATGTTTACTCGGTTTACTTGAACTTTGAAAAGTTAATTGAAAGGCAATTTGGCACTCATATCAAAGCTTTTCATTCTGATTGGGGCGGGGAATTTCAAAAATTACACCACCATTTTCAGCTCAAAGGTATTACTCATCGAATTGCATGTCTTTTTACCCATGAGCAAAACGGTGTTGCCGATCGCAAAATTCGACATCTTGTCGACACTGCGTTAACGCTTCTTGCTCATGCCCATTTGCCATTCAAATTTTGGAACTATTCTTTGGAACAAAGTGCCATAATTATCAATGTTCTACCCAGTAATGTCATCAAAAATCAATCGCCTTATCAATTACTTTTTCAAAAGCCCCCAAATTATTTAGCTTTCAAACCTTTTGGATGTGCCATTTTTCCATGGTGGCGACCTTATAATTCTCAAAAATTTCAATTCCATACTCAAAAATGCATTTATCTTGGCCATAGTCCCACCCATTCTGCATATCGCTGTTTTGATAAATCCAAAGGTCGAATTTATGTAACTAGGCATGCCCGATTTCATGAGCATGATTTTCCGTATGATGCTGCCCACCAATCATCTCCATCTGCTGTTGTGTCTACTCCTTGGTTGAGCCTCTCTCATTCCGTCTCTCACTTGGACAGTCCATCAATATCAAGTTTGTCTCCTTCTCCCACTTCTTCTCCTCAATCTCCTTCTCCTATTCTTTCTCCATCCCCAGCTTCTTCTTCTCATTCGTCCACCTCATCCCCTACTAACTCCAAAACTCCTTCGTCCACCTTCACTCCTAACCTCACCCAACCACTTTCTACCACATCACCACAATATCCTTCATCTCATTCTCCTATTTTATCCCACCGCCAGCCACAATTATCTTCCTCAATTCAAGGCTTAAATTTAGTTGTTGACCTCACCAACTCTTCAAACTCATCCCCACCTACTGATCCCATCTCTCCACCCCGCACACATACCATGACTCTACGCCCCTCCACCATGACCAAACGACAAGCCAACCTTGCCCAAACCAGCCCCACATTTCTATACATAAAACCCAAAACTGTAACTCAAGCTAAAAAATGTCAAAAGTGGCGTGATGCTATGCAGCATGAATTAAACGCACTCCTTCAAAATCACACATGGCAGTTGGTTCCTCGCCCTTCACACAAGAATATTATTGGGAATAAATGGGTCTTTCGTATCAAAAAAAAATTCAGATGGTACGATTGATTGCTACAAAGCTCGTTTGGTGGCCAAAGGGTATGCTCAGCAATCCGGTGTTGATTATCAGGAGACTTTCTCTCCCGTCGTAAAGTTCACAACCATTCGCACTGTTCTTACATTGGCCACTGTTCAGAATTGGCCTATTCGTCAAATTGATATATCCAATGCTTTCTTGCATGGATATTTGGTAGATGAAATTTATATGGAGCAACCAATGGGCTATGCTCACAAGGATTTTCCCACTCATGTTTGCAAGCTTCAACGTTCTCTTTATGGCTTAAAACAAGCCCCACGGGCTTGGTTTCATCGTCTCTCTGATTTTCTTGTTCGATTGGGTTTTGTTCCATCCAAAGCTGATAGTTCTTTATTCATTCTTCGCAAGGGCCGTATTCAATTTTACATCTTAGTCTATGTCGATGACATAGTCCTTACCTGTTCTGATCATGCGAAGATGGAGTGGTTTCTTCACCACGTTAAATTGGCTTTTCCGGTCCGTGATCTTGGACATCTTCACTATTTTTTGGGGATACAAGTTAAACAGCTTTCGGATGGCATTCTTCTTACCCAAGAAAAGTATCTTGAAGACTTGCTTAAGGAAACCCAAATGGGTACCTCCAAGCCGTGCTCCACTCCTTTAGCCGTCTCACCACCTTTGAGTAAAACTATGGGTGTTTACTTGCCTCATCCTGAACAATATCGGCAAGTCATCGGGGCTCTTCAGTATCTCACTCTCACACGGCCTGACATAGCTTTTGCTGTTAATAAGCTCGCTCAATTTATGCATTGTGCAACTGATGTCCATTGGCAAGCGGCAAAGCGCTTACTTCGTTACCTACGTGGGACTTCGGCTATGGGCTTATTCATTACAAAGCATTCCTCTCTTCAGTTACAATATTTTTCAGATAGTGATTGGGCAGGGTGTCCTGACGATCATCGTTCTACGGGAGGATACTTGGTTTATTTGGGCAAGAATCTTATTTCTTGGTCTTCTAAGAAGCAGCCCACGGTGGCACGAAGCTCTACTGAAAGTGAGTATAAGGCGATTGCAAATGTCACTGCCGAAATTATGTGGATTGGTTCTTTATTGTATGAACTTGGTGTTCCCAAGGCTCTACCTGCCTTATTGTGGTGCGACAATATTGGTGCAATTTATTTGTCTAGCAATCCTATTTTTCATGCTCGCACCAATCATGTGGAGCTTGACTATCACTTTGTTCGGGAGCAAGTTAAGTTGGGAACCTTGGTCGTTCGTTTTATTTCTAGTACTAATCAATTGGCGGATATCATGACAAAGCCCCTTGGCACTCGTCCTTTTCATGCCTTGCGGCACAAGCTTTGGCTTCATCAAATTTCACCATTAGCTTGAGGGGGGATGTTAGCACATTTGTATTATTCATATAGGACTCTTCTCCCTTATCTCTATCTTGTATTCTTATCTCTATCTTGTAGCTAGTTTATAGCCATAGTATACTACTCTTATGTTCTATAAATTGTACTCAGGAAAATACATTTCATATAATCAGAATATTTTCCAAATTAAATACCCTAAGTTTCTACAGTTTGGGTGGTTTGGGGGATGGGGGGAGGGCTTGATGAAAAGAAAAAGGAAATTCAGCTATCAAATAAGTGTATAAGAAATCTTGTTCTTCTTGCCAGATACAATAACAGTAAACATAACACAACACGGTCGATATGTTATGTTGTTCATTTGTACGTTAGGCCAGCACGCAGAAAAACTAATTACGGTGCCATACAACCACCAACGTATTCGCTTGTATGAGCTCTGCTGAACTACGAGAAGGGATTGTGTTGCTAGCTTGCGTGGGGTTTGAAGCACCCATCTTTGCCCAAAAACTGCACACGAGTTGCCCCTGCGATGAACATGTTGGATGGTATAGTTCAAAATTTTCTTACAATGTGAAATCATGTGTAACATCTCTCACAAAATTGAACCACACTTTCAGTTTCATGTCATATATGTTCTTGTGCATGCATGTGCCTGTGTACATAACTGGAGAAGTAATATTGTCCAAGTACCAAATATTCCATTGGACCATCATGTCTCCCCATCAATTTGCAATAAGAACATAATCTTAATACGTACCAACACTAGGTAAGATGGTAATTTTCTCCTTTCTACGCATATTTCATATCAAGGAAGGTGCATTTAATTTAATGCGAGAATCATTCAAATAATTAATTACGCAAGCATCTATGAATGTTCAATTACACTTGATGCAACACTAATTTTAAAAAACAAGCTTCAGATTTTTCAAATCTTTTAAGCTACGGTGTGCACTAAGGAAAACATACAATATAAAAATATATCGATCCGTACTTGCCAATCATGTTTCGTTGATGACCTCGTTTTATATATATATCACATTGAATTACATATGCAAGGGTAAAAGCACACACATACTCCATTTGCAGTACTGAATAAACAATTCAAACTAGTAGCAACAGAACTATGGAGTTTAAATAACTTAGACTTTCATGCCACCCACATATAAATTTCATGCAAGGCCCATGCCCGTTTGATATTAACCATAGCGAAGCTTTACTTATTCTAATTCAACAGGTAAGGTCAACAATTGGGTAGTATAAGTCACCAAGCAAGAATATAAACAAACATTAGATGTTCATAATAAGTTAATAACGTCGGCCACGAGCACAAGCCCACATTGCATAGCCCAATGTAATAATTAGATAGTTGGGCCTTAGACACTATCAGACCTAAAAGGCTAACTCACCACTAAAGATATTTATTCACACTATTTAGGCTCAATAGAAACTAAGAAGCACAAGGTTCAAAGCAAAAATCAACTAGTGAAGACTGAGTCCAATTTAAAAATATTGTGAAAACTCCCTTAAGGACACCCTTTATACAAGAAAATTTCTTACTTTAAAATAAGTTTTGGCGAGGTGTTGATGGGCCGGGCTTGGGTCGGCCCAGCCCGAGCCCATCGGGCCTGAGGGGAAAACTGACTATGCCGAGCCTTGGACAGTGGGGAACCGGTTCAGGCCTAGGCCGGGCCACCTGGAGGATATCAGACGATCCAAGTCCAAACTCTAGGACCAAAATTTAGGGTCGGGCTTGGGCCGACCTGGGCCTAAATAAAAATTTTATTATTTTTAAATTATTTTTATTCATTTTTTATTTTTACAAAAAATTTAAATTTAAGATAAATTAGTTCATATGCCTTCCTTCTTTTATCCGGGCTTGGGATTGTGTGCTTGTAAACAAGCAGGCGAAGTTAACTATTTATATATATATATATATATAAAGGAATAATTTTTCAAAAAACGTGAGAAAATTATCTATTTTGCTTGTAAATAGCTATATTCTCATGTGCATTGTTTACTTTAAATACATTTAATTTGTTTGAAAATAATTCACAACAAAAATGTAAACTATATTTTGAGAAATAATTTATTCAAAAAATTAAGAAAAGGAAAAGGAAATGAAATTACCTAATCATCTGAAAATCTTGGACGCTCAAACTGTTGCTCCTCCTATCATCAACTGGTTTATCTTGCTCCCGGTACTATGCATCAAGATAATTCTTACAACAGACATATCTCAAGTGACTAGGGGTTAAGACTCTTCTTCATGTTATCCAACTAGCCGTTTAAGTTGTTGGAGAGAGTAAAAATGTAAAAGTGCATAAAAGAGTTGTTAAAATCTTATTAGATGAAAATACCCCCAAACTACCGTTATATAGCTATTAGGAGGGTAAAGGTCAAATTTTAAGAAAATCTGGCCATTTGAGGGAATCTGAATGTTGAAGGATATTTTTTTTTTAATTTTCGGGCCGTATCGAGGCCAAGCCGGGCCAGATTAGGGCCAGACCCTGGCTTTTGGGACCATGCTAAAAAAAGGGGCTTGGATTAGGCCTGACTTGGACTTTTTTAGGGCCGGGTCGGGCCATGCTTTTTTCCCAGAATTCTTCACCCTGGCCCTTGCACCTATGGACCAGGGTCGTCGATGTTTGCCATGAGAGCTGGGCTAGCCCGCGGGTGGCCTGACCTTTTTTGACATCTCTGCCACACGTCCACCACTCTGATGAGCTCAATCTAGCAAATTCTAGTCACAACCAGTTGATCTGGGATCATTAAAGACCTCATTGTATTGCCAGATGGACACCCACCATGGCGACATGCATCCAAAAGATCTGGTAGTTTCGAGTCGCCATCTAATTTTTAGAGTTAATCAACTATAATTAAAGGAAAAGAACAAGAAAACCTAGATTGACTCATGATCACCAATCAAGTCGTCTAATCTGCGTAACCCAAAATTTAGATTCGAGGACTACTTTATTTGACGAGAAGATGTTGTGCATCTCAATATATACCCTAAGTAGCTCTCTGTTTATTTTTACTAATTTTTGATGAATTTTATTCAAATAAGAACAAACCCTATTTTTTTTTATTTGAACCCGATAACTGGGGATCATTGGCATGCCTACCCGATCGGACTAGTTAAGATGAAAATCTCATAGTTCTGAACCTAGGCAAGGTGATTTAAACTATGTCTTTCATTTAATGAAAAGAACTATGCAACTAAATTATATTAATTGAGTACTGCAAAAGTGGTTTTTTATCAAAATTATATAAGTTATACCTTTGGATATGGATTGCTTGGCTGCTGGTTTGGATTTAAGGTGCAAGAGGTTTATAAGAACAAGTGTATAATTATGTATGGAGGAGGGGATTATAATTTATTCTCTCTCTTGATCAAAAACCTCACAGAATAATCACAGCCCTGGGAGATTTTTCAATATGTTCAAGGGGTGCCTCAGGTTGCTACTATAGGGGCCTGGGGTTCTAGGGCTGCTGAAAACCTGTCCAAAAGAATAAAATGCAACCTTTTAGCACCATGAAAGAAAATAATGATGGACAAAATTACCCTCTACTAGCTGGTACACCTAGGTGTATCGGTGCAAAGTCTACTGGCAATACTTTTACTTGGGATTTTATTTTTTTAAAACCCTTATTCTAGAAGATAAAGTTTACTTCCATCAAAGTGCAAGTGAATATCAATTAAAGCAGGCCCATAACCTAATCTAAAAAAACCAGCCTGCTAGACTGTGACCTAGGTTAAGCCCACCGCAAATATATTGACCGGACATGACTAGATTAGAATAAATTTTATAAAAAAAAAATGAAATAAAGCCTAAAAATAGAGTGACTCGGTTGGCCTGACCTGGATTAAAATATTAAACGAAGTCAACAAAATTGGGGTATTTATAGCCATCACTGACCAGTGATGGCACCACATAAACGAACTATTCTCCGACCAGATCGCACGGAATGGTGGCGTACACAGGCCGATAATTCCATCCCCATCACTCATCAGCCACACAGCATAAATTGCGGGACCATGGAAACCCCATATAGCTCCCACCACCAATAAGCCAATGTCGACGCTGTTGTCGACGCTAGTGGCGCATGCAGCTGAAAGTTGCTATAAAAATTAAACCATACCCATGGCCAACCAACCAAGGTCAAGATCTAAAAACCCCCAATGCCATGGGAGCTCCACTATGCTCCGACTTCACCGATTGACACCTTGCTAAGCTGATTTTTATTTTTATTTTTTAAATCTAGTGGTTTCGAGAATATTTTATGCTCATATAAGGAAGCCAAGTCTTGTGAAAACCTTTTAATATCAAAGAATGAGTAGGGATTGCAATACTTGATAAGAAAGAAAAAAAAAGTCAAGCAGTACAATCGCAACCTACTATCTTGAACAACATTGCTCTTATACCACATGTCAATTAAATTATTGATATTGAACTTTTCTAAATCATAAGCATGCAATCATATTATGGGATAGGTGGAAGACATACCAGTAACCACGACAAGAGAATCGACAAACTAAAAAAAGTCTTTACAACATATCAAGTCTAATTGCAATTCATTAAGTGAATGTAGGGGGACTAACCATTATATTTGTAGCTTTAGGTGGCAAACCCTAAGCCATAATGGATTCCCCTAAGTTAGGCCAACAAACGTAACACAGCCCATGCAGCGGCGGATGCGATCGCATGCATAAAGGTGCACCTAGATGAAGGTCCAAGTTGATCACAACCATTGAATAAAGCTACCGGTATACTTGCATCCGTTAAGCATTCCGTCCAGGTTTTACAAATGAAAAATAATGAGTTATGCTAAGCCAACTGCAAAATTGTTGTAATTACATGAGCCGCCCCAAGTGCGTCCACTCGCCGATGAACGGCAGTAGGGGCGATGGTCCTTCTTGTTTGTTAGAGACAAGGCAAAGAAAAAGTATTTTAGGGATAGAAACTCATAAGCTTATGTGGTATACTGCTCTTTAGATTGGAAACCAGACGTAAAAAGTTGGGAATGCAATATCTTTGACTCAGTAATGAACTTTTTGTCATGAACTTACCCAGTGTGGCCCAGTGGGCTCGATGTGATTGGCCATAAGGGCTCGGTTACATGTCAATTAAAGTTACAGGGTAGACAAAGTCTCATATGTACAAAGCTTTTCTTTCTTGATTCAGTGATCTCAAAATGTCAAACTAGAATCAAGCCTAAAATTGTGCCCATAACAATGTCGAACTGGCTAGAATCATCTAAAACTCCACAATTTTCTTTGAAGTGCATATCAAACTTCCGCAGCATAATCTGTCATTCTAAAAGTGTTAAATATTGGGCGAACTCTACGTGCTCAATAAGTAATCAAAAATATAAATAGCTGGACCAAGCATGTTAGAAAAATATTTCAATTCACATAGCTTAACATTTTTGCAGCTTAGAACAATTAATATAATTTGACAATGAAATACAGTTTCAAAAAAGCACTTAGTAGAAATAAAAATTAGAGTAACAAAATAAAGCTTGGTCAATTAACTACATTCAACAGTCTCATGACAGCTGGATATAGTTAATCAAAGCAAAATTGTGCTGGCAAAACGTCTAGCGTGTGAACAAGTCTTATAACAGTAACAAAAACAGTAGTGCGTGGTTGCAGTACTAGAGCATGTTGAAGGGTAATATTAGCAAAGATTCCCAAAAAGGGCAGCAGTAACAGTAACGCAGTTACACAGAGAGGCAAAAAGTACAAAATAGATTTTAACACCATTTTATCAAATGTAATACACATAATTGCCAAAGTAGCATAATTGCCAAAGTAGCATCGTTGTAAGCAAAGTTTACACATGCAAAAGAAGAAAATAAATAAATTCAGGAAACACGTTAACTGAATCAAAGGTCACTTACAACTTACAGTAAAGTACCAAAATATCCCAATTTGTTTTTCTTTCAAGCAATTTCCTAGCATTCTGCTCATTTTTCTTTTTTCTTTTTTCTTTTTTGCACAACTCTTATCTCTCCCTAATTTGTTAAGTTTGTTTTTTCTTTTTCTAACTCTATTAGTCTAGTGACCGGGAGCCGTGGCTCTAATCACAAGACAATGTCTATCTCAATAACTAGCCATCTAGTAACTCAAGCGTTCATGGGAGGGTCTTATGAGGCTAGTAACTATCACCCATCAAACGGGGGACATTACATTTTTTCTCCTTATGTCATAGGATTCCTGCAAAGGCCCGAACTTAAACTTATCAATAACCCAAATGTCTTCCTTTCTAGTTATAGGCTACCTCCCAATGAGAATAGCATGTGACCCAACAAGGGCAATACAATGTTGTAGTGATAATAGACACAAAACTTACGTGCCACAAAGTATGTCAAATATTATGCTTAACAAAATCGACACTTAAGTATGAAACTCGAACAAATAAGAAACAAATTATGATTTTATAAGCCTTATTAAACTTAGATAGAATCTCGAAGGTCTTCAAGGAAAGTCATATGTGTTTAGACACCTTCAGGGTCTGTAAAGATCTCTTAGAGTAGGGATGGCAGTTTGATCCGCACCCGGCGGATATCGCTGTAAATGAACCGAGTTGTTCATGAACTGCTCGTAATTCGTTCCCCAAAGAACTCGTTCATATTTTTTTTGTATAATATATGAACCGAACATGAATAAAATATTAGAGCTTGTTTATTAAACGAACGGAGCATGAACATTTCAAAGTGTTCACGAATGTGTTCTTAACAGCTCGTCTGGATAATAACTTCAATATGATATGTTCAAAACTCAAAAGTCATATAACTTAGTTATAGTATAAATTAGTTTAAACTTAAAAGCTCTAAAATCACTTAGACAATGCGATCAGTAAGGTATAGTTCTGGTTTGAAGTAATTGTTTTAAAGGAGAACACAAATTTTCAAGTTCGAGTTCGGTTCGTACAAATAAACGAACTAACTCGAGTCGAACACGAGTTTTGTTAAACGAACCACGAACAAGTTCAAACAAAATTTTAAAAATTAAACGAACATGAACATGGCCAGAAACTAAACAAACTAGTTTGAACATACCTCTATTCGGCTCGAACTCGGTTAGTATACATCCCTACCGGCGGATACCAGACATGCCCGAATTCGATAGGAGGGGGTTATTTTGACTTTGACTAGGTTATGGAGTGGATATGTATTTCATTTTTAACCATAGTGGGTACTGTAGCAAACCGCCTCGAAAAAAAATCTAGACCCTTCATTAGGAGTCTCCATCTTGTTTTGTGAAACAAAAATAAAATATGAGAACCTCTAAGAAGACTCTAAAACGTCCAAAGACTACTAATCTATTGAAAACAGAAAAATGGGTTCGGGGACTAAGTTATACCACGTGAAGTTGTTAGGCACATGTCATACCCTTGCGGTCTCTACTCTATTTCTATTTATTTTTTGCCTTAAACATGCAACTATGCAATAAATCAAACCCCAATTCTAATCCTATATTTTTTGTTTGCATTCGACAACAGGGGTCAAAGGGCCTATATATCCAGTGGGACAAACTAGAATGAAATTCGACGTAGTTTGACTGGGCCCTATGGGTGGCGATCTACATTTTGGTTTTAAACTCGAACAAGGAAATGAAAAGACACTTTTTCGTGTTTTGTATATCAAAAATTTGATCGCGGGGATGAGAAACACTCAAGACCATTATATTGAACTATTTTAGAAACAATAAATATACGTCGCGAGTGCGCTTGCCAAGAAGACTCCAGAACGCTTCGAGAAGGATCCACGATATGCGTTGATTTGATTATATATTGAAATGAGTACGAAATGCCAAATTCTCTTAAGAGGTGATCTACCACTTTTGATATAGAAATAGTATAAAAGCTCTAGTAAGAAAAAGCTCATCCTTAGAAATGTAGCCCAAATCCCTATTTATATAGGTCTGGGGCACTAAAAATGATAAAGATGACCATCTCAATATGTCATCTGGAGATAAAATAGAATGTTTGAAAGAAATCACGGAAGCCAATCAACAATCGGCAGGTTCATCCCATAGTTTTTTAATATTTTTTCAAGATTCAGGACATCTGCCCCTAATTCAGTAATTATGTCTAATTTTATCAGATGGGATGTACGACAATCAGTACTCTCTCTTATGAACTAAGGATTAATCACTTGCATTAAGGATAAATCACAAAATAAACTAAAATCAAGTAAATAACACTTGACACATAGACTGAACCAAATTAAATGGACTAGACTTAGCCCTAGTAATTGACTGGACTAGCTATTATATTGGATTGGATTGATCAATTAATGGATCGGATTAAATGCATTAAGTTTAATATACTATTATGCCTACACCCATAATAATAAATCTTAATCAATAATAAAGCCAAATACTTATTTAATAAATACAAGTGACTACAAAAATAGGGTGTCTATAAAGCCCCTCAGTGAGGGAGCTTCCTTGCAGACGAACATCACCGTAAATAACACATTTTTGTGGTAGAAGTACAGAAAAGACCATAAGACCTAAGATAGACTCAAAAACTCACACCGATATAAGGTCGACCCTTTGCAATGTTTCCTATGTATTCTTAGCAAATAAATCAGACCAACGAAGTTCGGATGGCGAAAGAATCACTTGAAGTTGGAGCCAATAGTAACAACGATTGGACGTCAAGCAATACCAAGATGAAAAGTGAAGTCGGACATAATTTAGAATCGGAGCCAACTGTAATAACCATTGGTAGCCAAACAAGGGTTGTATCTCTAGATGCTGGAGCCAAGGGTAACAACAACTCTTCATTTTGAGGATACTGAAAGGATTGATCTTTATCTGGATCTGGAGCTGGAGCTGGAGCGAAAAGTAATAATGATTAGTTGCCAGATAAATGGCGTATTCCTAGAAACCGGAGCCAATAGTACTAATGATCGGTCATCTAGGCATAAGGCACATCCTTAGAAGCCTGAACATACGATAACAATAATTGGTCGTCAAAATGCACCAAAGACTTATGACTAAGAGCCGGAGCCAACGGTGACAATAATTAGTCACTTAGCCTATAAGGGCATGCCCCTAGAAGGCGAAGCCAATGGTAACGACAATTGGTTGGGTAGGGATAGTGAAACTGGAGCTGGAACTGGAACTAGAGCTGAAAATGGAATTAGAAACGAACTTAGAGTAGGAGAGGAGTGTTGACTTTAAAAGTCAAAGTTGCATTAATTTGATGATTCCAAGTTTATTATCTCTAACATTAATCTAACACCACTATTAAGAATTTTCAGGACCAATCATAATCAAACAAAACATGGAGTATCCCTTGGCCAAAAAGAGGACTTGAACGTGGACTTGATCATGGACTTGGACGTGAACTTGGATCTTAGCTTGGGACTAATTTTATTTCTCCTCGTTGTAATTTGTTCTAAGTCAATATTGAGGATTTACCAGAAAATCAAGTAAAGAACAAACCAAGAAGTTTTCTCTCATATGAGTTTTCATTCGAATGAAAAGGAGTTTTCATTCGAATCCATCTTTCAGTCTCTTCATATCAGGTATCAAAAATACTTTTCGGTCGAAGTCAAACTTTTTGGTCGAAGCTAAACTTTTCGGTCGAAGCCGAAGCTTTCGATCGAAGCCGAAGCTTTCGATCGAAGCCGAAGCTTTCGATCGAAGCCGAAGTTTTCGGTCGAAGCCAGACTTTCGATCGAAGCCAAAGTTTTCAGTCGAAGCCAATATTTTCAGTCGAAACAAAGTTTTCATTCAAATGAAAAAGTGTTTTCATTCGACTCAATCTTTCAGTGTCGCGAAAGCTTCTTCGCTCTGTCAGTTCATTCCACCGAAATCTTCAAAGGTAGTTTTCATGCGAATGAATCTTTAAGTCATCCCTTTTCAAACTGTCATATTCTCTTCTAATATAAAAAGGGACTCCTTGAGCATTTATTGCTAACTTCTCTAATCTCTTAAATATTCTCTCTTACTCTTTTAAAAGGACTTTCTCCTCTTATTTCATCTTTCAAATACTTTTCCTTGAGTGAGTTTATATTTTGAGAAATTGAAAGAGAAAGCTTCTTGGTTAAATTCTTGAAAGGTTTCTGATCTTCCCACCTAAGAAAGCTTAGTTTTTGTAATATTCATTGTAATATCTAATCGTAAAAGAATGTGCTTTGTAACACAATTGTAATCTATTTTCACTTGTAATTGTTGGAAACCTTGAAGGGTTTCAGATCTATATTGCGGTTTGAGCTAGCACCCGAAGCTAGCTGCTTAGTGAAAGGCTCGAGTAGGTCTCCCTTATGTGGAGTGCTCGGGGACTGGACGTAGGCTAATGAGGCCAAACCGGTATAAATCTTTGTGTTGATTTATATTTACTACTTCAGTTATTACATTGTAAATTAAGTTTTAAATTTTCTACTTTAAGTTATAAACACCTATTCACCCCCACCCCATCCCCTCTAGGTGTGTTTGGGGACCTACAAACGGTATCAGAGTCGTGTGCTCTGTTACTTTCATTTTGACTTTACAGTTAAGAGTTAAAGATCTTAAACTGGAAGAAGGTTCAGCAACTACTCGACCACCTTTGTTGAAGAACGAAAACTACAGCTACTGGAAAAATTGGATGAGGAATTTCGTCAGGCAGGACACTCATGTGTGGTACGTTGTTGAAAATGGCCCGATTATTCCCATGAAGGATGGCCCAGATGGAACCAAGGCTCCTAAGGGAATTCTCGAGATGGACACTCATGAGACATATCTCTTCTCTATGGATGACAGAGCAAAGAATATTATCAACTGCGGACTCGACATAAATGAGTATAATCGAGTCTCAGCTTGCGAAACAGCTAGAGAGATGTGGAGACTACTGAGGTCACTCATGAAGGTATAAATCAGGTGAAAGAAAGTAAGATTAACATGCTTGTCCAGCAGTATGAGGCCTTCAAGATGAAGGAAAATGAGTCTATAAATGAGATGTATTCTAGGTTTACTCTAATTATAAATGGACTAAAGCTCTTGGGAAAAGCATACCCAGAAAAGGAGATTATAAGGAAAGTCCTTAGATCTCTTCCCAAGAGATGGGAAGCTAAAGTCACAGCCATTCAAGAAGCCAAAGACTTGAATGTGCTAAAATGGGATCCCTAATGACTCATGAAATCACGATGAAGATTCATGACGAGGAAGAGACCACTTCAAAGAAGAAGAACCTAGCCCTTAAACCTAAGGCATCTCATGAACCTGCGGAGAGCAGCGATGACTCCGATCCAGACATGCCCTTCATTACCCGAAAGTTCAAAAAGTTCCTTACAAACCGGTGAGATGGAAAAGTCAGGAGAAATAAGACAACTCAACCGCAACAAAGAAACCATGGTGATTGGAGCACAAGAGAAAATCCTGACTCTTGCTATGAATGCGGCAGAACTGGACACGTCAAGAAGTACTACCCGCAACTCAAAAACAAATCTGCAAACAACATCACCCGAGACACAAAAGAAAAGAAATTCAAAGCAAGAAAAGCTCTGCTGACTTGGGATGATTCTGACGAAAGTGATAAAGAAATGAGCGAAGATGACGATGTAGCTCAGCTATGCTTTATGGCCAAGGATGATCACTCAGATGAGGTAATCACTTCTAAAAAATTTGATTATGATTAGCTTAGGTTAGCCTTCCTTGAACTTAGTAAAAATAATACCAAGTTAAAACTTAAAAATGCCACCCTGAAAAACAAAGCTCTTTCTTTGATAATCACAGTTGAAGAGTTGGTTAGTGAAAAGGAGGAACTAAACGAAAAGATTTAGTTTTACATCACTGAAAATGCCTCTTTAGAAATTGATCTAATATCTTCTAAGGAGGAAAATTCTACTTTGTCTTCAGAAATCCAGTCTCTCATAAGTGTAAAAAATCTTATAGAAAACGAGCTTTTAAAATCTCAACTGGAAAGAATTTCTACAGAAAAATGGAGTTTGAAAAAGAGATCGAAGATCTAAATTTTACTCTTTCAAAATTTACACAAGGAAGAGAGAACCTGGATATACTTTTGGGAAGACAAAGATATGTAATTGAAAAAAGTGGGATTGGTTATGATCCTTCAAAGAAGCAAAAGGATTATAAAAATTGCTTTAAAAAAAATCTAGCCTCCTGCTCACTATGTACAGTGTGTAATATGAAAGGGCACTTAGTGAAAATTTGTCCTTTTAAAGTTTTCAGAAATCAACATTCTTCTTCTGTCAGTCAAAATAGAATAAAGTAAGTTTGGGTGCCAAAACATTGTTTACCTAATCTTTCGAAACCCAAGAAAGTGTGGGTACCTAAAGGAATGAAACCCGAATTTGTTGTAAGTATGCTTGAAAGCAAAGGTGGATCCAAACAAATGGATCATCGACAGCGGATGCTCAAGGCATATGACAGGTGATCGTTCATTGTTCTCTCGTATCACTCTAAAGGATAGTGGCCTTTGTACCTTCGGAGACAACTCAAACGGGAAGATCACCGGTAAAGGTAAAATTGGTAATGGTTCATTTTCCATTGATAATGTGTCTTTAGTTGATGGTTTGAACTTTAATTTGATTAGCATCTGTCAGCTAATCGATATTGGACACAAAGTTCATTTTGAAGGTGACAACTGCCTCATCTATCATGCCTCAGATGGAGGTACTTTAGTTGGTAAGAGAGATGGTAACATTTACACTTTATCTTTTGATGCATTAGATTTTTCTCGTGAAGTGTGCCTCTCTGTTCAACAAAATGGTGTTTGGTGGTGGCATCATAGATTAGGTCATGTGCATATGGATCTAATCAAGAAACTTCTCTCAAAAGAACTTGTTCGAGGCTTACCTAAGTTGAAGTTTGTCAAGGATAGGGTTTGTGATGCCTGTCAATACGGCAAACAATCAAAAACTTCCTTTCATGCCAAAAATGTTGTTTCTACTTCTCGTTCTCTTCAACTCCTTCACTTAGATCTTTTTGGCCCCACAAGAAATGCTAGCCTTGGTGGAAAATTTTATGCTTTCGTCATTGCTGACGATTTCTCTAGATACACCTGGGTTCTTTTTCTAACTCATAAGGATAAAGCTTTTGAAAAATTCTTTAATCTTGTAAAGCTTCTACAAAATGAGAAGGAGTTGAAACTTGTGAAAATCCAGAGTGATCATGGCGGTGAATTTGAAAAAGATTTTATACCTTTTTGTAATGAAAATGGCATTGCTCATGAGTTTTCGGCTCCTCGAACTCCCCAACAGAATGGGGTTGTAGAGAGAAAGAACCGAATTCTTCAAGAGATGGCTAGAACAATGCTTCATGAAAATTCTTTGCCAAAATATTTTTGAGCTGAAGCCGTCAGCATTTCCTGTTACGTATTGAATAGGGTACTTATCAGACCGATCCTTGATAAAAATCCTTACAAACTTTTCTCAAATCAAAAACCTAAAATTGATTATTTTAAGGTTTTCGGTTGCAAGTGTTTTATTTCAAACAATCGTGAGAATTTTGGGTACGTTTGATGCAAAATCCGACGAGCGTATATTTCTTGGTTATTCCTTTAAGAGTATAGCATATAGAGTTTATAATCGTAGGACTCTTACAGTTGAAGAATCCATGCATGTTGTATTTGAGAAAATCTAATGCTCAAAATCTAAGTAAGCATGTAGGTGATGACAGCGAGAAACTCTCTTTCGACTTAAACAACAAGTTAGATATTTCTTCAAATGAAGGAGAGAGTTCAACATCATCCCATAATTAAAATACCGAGACTCAACCGCTTCCCAAAAGCTGGAGATATTCCTCTAGCCACCTGAAGGAGCAAGTAATTGCTAATATTGAACGTGGAGTAACGACCCGACCTTCGGTAAATCTCTTATGCGCTGACTTTGCTTTTCTTTCTCAAATTAAGCCTAAAAATATTTCTGAGGCTCTCAAAGATGATGGGTATCCTTGCCATGCAAGAAGAACTAAATCAATTTAAAAGAAGCGATGTTTGGTCTCGTCCCGCCTCCTGTTCAACAAAAGGTCATTGGCACCAAGTGGGTTTTTCAAAACAAACTTGATGAAGATGGTCATATTATTCGTAACAAAGCTAGACTAGTAGCCCAAGGATACAATCAAGTTGAAGGGGTTGATTTTGACGAAACTTTTGCCCGTGTTGCTTGACTTGAAGCTATCTGAATGCTCTTGGCCTCTTCATGTCACATGAATTTCAAACTGTTTCAAATGGACGTGAAGAGTGCCTTCTTGAATGGGGTAATTCAGGAGGAAATTTTTGTTAAACAACCTCCAGGTTTTGAAAACGAAAAATTTCCCAATCATGTTTTTAAATTGAAAAAGGCTTTGTACAGTCTTAAACAAGCTCATCGAGCTTGGTAGGATCATCTTAACAGCTTTCTTATTGATCATGGATTCTCTCGTGGCAAAGTCGATACCACTGTTTTTACAAAATCTCGAGATTCGCATATTCTTATTGTCCAAATATACGTTGATTATTTAAATTTGGAGCCACTAACGATGATCTAAGCCAAGAGTTTGCTGAAAGTATGCATTGGGAATTCGAGATGAGTATGATGGGAGAACTTACATTCTTCATCGGACTACAAATCAAGCAATCGAAAGAGGGAATTTTCATCAATCAGTCAAAGTACACACGGGAACTCTTGAAAAGGTTTGGTATGAATAATGCTAAACCTAGAGGTACCCCTATCTCTCCTAGTGTAAATCTTATTAAAGATGAATCTGGTAAAGATGTTGATCACACGCTTTATCGTGGTATGATTCCTAGCTTACTTTATCTTACCACCTCTAGACCTGACATAATGTTTAGTTTGTGCATATGTGCCCATTTTCAAGCTTGTCCCAAAGAATCTCATCTTACCGCCATTAAACGTACTTAAGAATACCTATCTGGGACGATAAATTTAGGACTTTGGTATCCGCAAAATTCTTCATTCGATCCTGTTGGGTTTTCTAATTCCGATTACACCGGATGTCTTGTTGATCGAAAAAGCACCAGTGGTACTTGCCAATTCCTCGGTGAATCACTTGTATCTTGGCACAATAAGAAACAGACATCCGTAGCGCTTTCTACAGCTGAAGCGGAATATGTTGCAGCGGGTAGTTGTTGTGCCCAAGTTCTGTGGATGCGTCAAACCTTACGGGATTTTGGTGTTTCCCATATTCCCATCATGTGCGATAGTAGTACTGCTATAGATATTAGTAAAATTTCGGTTCAACACTCTCGCACAAAGCACATTGATATTTGTCACCACTTCCTTCAAGACAACGTTTAGAAAGGATTAATCAAACTCAAGAAAGTAGGATCGGGAGATTAGCTTGCAGATATTTTTACAAAACCTTTAGCTTAATCTATTTTTTGTTCACTTCGTCGTCGCTTAGGAATGTGTGATCTGAGCTGATTGTTATCTTAATTTTTCTATTTTATTTGATTTTAGTTTATTTTATCTTTTCAGTCGAAGGAAACCATTTTCCTTCAAATGAAAAGTCACCTCCAGTCTGTTTATCCTTTATGTCAGTTTGGTCGAATGAAAACTCACTTTCATTCGACCGAAATATTTTCGTCTATATAAAGTAATTTTTCACTGTTTATTTTTCACTGCTCACTGTTATTTTTTTTTTACCCCTTACTTTTTTTTGCCTTCTTTTAACGCCTATTATTATGGATCCATCCACCCATTGTTCTCGCAGTTGCCATCACCTTGTGTTGTAAGCTACGTCCGAGTCCGACAGTTCACCTGAAGTTCTTCCTGCTCCCTCACGACGCAGCACTCGGGCTACTTCTCAGGCTGTTGCTGCTCGTTCACCTGTTCTGGTCAACCATCCATCCAACACTCCCTCAATCACTCCAAGTACTGCTGCTCCTCCTCCACCTCCCTTTGCTCCTTCTTCCTCTGCTGCTCCTCCTCCACCTCCCTCTGTCCCTTCTTCCTCTTCTGCTCCTCAACCTACATGTCCTCCATCCACGTGTCCATACAGTTCACCCACAGACATTCTCCACATACCCCACTATTTCAAAATTGCTGAAGATCAAAGAAACTTATATACGAACTCCGTCCATCGTGAGGTAGTGCCTGGTCGTCCTAGTGACCTTAACCTTATGAATCAACTTGGCGTCACTCCATTCTTTGAACGAATAAGGTGTTTATCTCTCTTATCTCCTCCATCTGTCTATTATCCCCACTTGATCCACATGTTCTATTTTAACATGACCTTTAACTCTGATGCCTTCTCATATCTTGTGACATACGTAAATGGGGTCAATATTCGTCTCAATGACACAACATTGGCACGCATCCTCGGTTACACAAACCAATCTTCCCTTGTCGTTTTTCCCGGTAACACTTGGTCCACTCGTAGCCTTTTCACCCCTCTCGAACAAACTCAAACTATACTCAACAATCCTTCTATTACTCGAGCCCGTAAACCTAACCTTAGTGAGCTCTCCCCCCATACCATATTCTTCCTCCCATCCTTTCGTATAATCTTTCAGTACGCTCTGGTTCTTTTACCACCTTTACCTACCTTGATATCATTACTCTTACCCATTTTATTCGGGGCTCTCCTTTATACATTGCTGGCATCATTTTACATGTTATGGCTGCCCGTAAAAATAAATCTTCTGCTCATTTTCCTTTTGGTCTTCTTCTCACAAAAATTTGTGAATCTTTCAACGTTCCTCTTTCGACCGCTGTCTCGAAATGTGTCTCTCTTCCGAGCACGAACATGCTTCAAGAGACTTCCCTTCATTGTGCAGGATTTACTAGTCGCACTGACCCTGTTACTAATGTTCGTTCTCTTGAGCACGTTGCATCTTATGAGTTGACTCACGCACCTGAGTCCACAGCTTTCATCCACCTCCGCCGACTAACCCTTTTCCCTCTGTGCCACCCCCGCCAACTGACCCTTCTCTTTCTGTACCACCACTGCCCACTGACCCTTCCTCTTTCGCACATCATCAACCCACTGACCCTTCTTCTTCTTCTTCACCTCATCTGCCCACACCCCCTCCTTCTTCTTTCCCTCTTTTTGGTTCCCTTCCTCATTTTTCAAACTTAAACTTTGACAAATTTCTATCTTCTGACACCTTCGAGCAGCTCTCTTGTCTCTCCAACACCATTCAGCTCATTCTTGAATCCCAAACTACCCTGGCTTCTTCTGTCACTGCCAATCACACCGCTCTTTTTAGCCAGCTTTCTTCCTTTCAGCAGTCCTCAGCCCAGCTCCTCTCCAATCAAATTGATTTCTACACCCTTCTCAATGAACTTGTTTCCAACATCACCTCCCTTCCTCTCAACCACATTTCCATTTTGGAACGTTTGAATCGCATGCCCTGACCTCCAATGCCAACAGGATGCCGCCACTCAAGCTCATCGTCACCTAACTTATCTCACTACCAGCATTTTGACTGAGCAGAACCGCTACCTGGCACATCAGATTTTTTATCAAGCTTATGGATTTCTGGTAACTCGTCCCGACATCTTTCCCTCTCGTCACACAGGCACCGAAGGTGAAGAATAGTTCTTTAATCCACATCTTCCATACAATCCTCCCATGTCGGGTTCGCCTCGAGTGGTGGAAGTCGTCGAGATCCCTATGATTGATCTTCCTCTGGCTACAGATCCTTCCTCATCTGCTCAAGGTGCCCGCCGTAGATGTTAGAGTTTTTAGGCTTTTTCCCTCTTTTTGATTTGACAAAGGGGGAGAACATTCTTAGTGGTATTCTTTTGTAATTATTGAACAGTAATTTTTTTGAATATATTAATGCAGTTCTGCAATTATCTGTTTTGCCAAATGTTCATCTGATCCAGGGGGAGTATATTCCATATTATTAGATTTATGTTGTCATCATATAAATGGGGAAGATTGTTTAATTTAAAAGTCAAAGTTGCATTATTTTGATGATTCCAAGTTTATTATCTCTAACATTAATCTAACACCGCTTTTAAGAATTTTCAGGACCAATCATAACCAAACAAAACATGGAATATCCCCTGGCCAAAAATAGCACTTGAACGTGGACTTGAACATGAACTTGAAAGTAGACTTGAACATGGACTTGGACGTGGACTTGGATCTTTACCTGGGACTTCATTTTATTTCTCCTGGTTGTAATTTTTTCTAATTCTTTCTTAAAGATCTCCCAGAAAATCAAGTAAAGAACAAACCAAGAAGTGTTCTCTCATATGAGTTTTCATTCGAATGAAAAGGTGTTTTCATTCGAATCAATCTTTCAGTCTCTTCATATCAGGTATCAAAAATACTTTTCGATCGAAGTCAAACTTTTTGGTCGAAGCAATAGTTTTCGGTCGAAGCCAGACTTTTCGGTCGAAACAGAGTTTTCATTCGAATGAAAAGATGTTTTCATTCGACTCAATCTTTCAGTGTTTATAAATCTTCTTCGCTCTATCATTTCATTCGACCAAAATTTTTAGAGGTATTTTTCATTCGAATGAATCTTTCTGTCATCCCTTTTCAAACGGTCATATTCTCTTCTAGTATAAAAAAGGACTCCTTGAGCATTTATTGCTAACTTTTCTAATCTCTGAAATATTCTATCTTACTCTTCTAAAAAGACTCTCTCATCTTATTTCATCTTTCAAATACTTTTCCTTGAGTGACTTTATATTTTGAGAAATTAAAAGAGCAAGATTCTTGGTTAAATTCTTAAAAGGTTTCAGATCTTCTCACCTAAGAAAGCTTAGCTTTGTAATATTCATTGTAATATCTACTCGTAAAGGAGTGTGCTTTGTAACACAATTGTAATATATTTTTCACTTGTAATTATTGGAAACCTTAAAGGGTTTCAGATCTATATTGCGGTTTGAGCTAGCACCCGAAGCTAGCTGCTTAGTGAAAGGCTCGAGTAGGTCTCCCTTATGTGGAGTGCTCGGGGACTGGACGTAGGCTGGTAGGGCCGAACCAGTATAAATCTCTATGTTGATTTATATTTACTGCTTCAGTTATTACATTGTAAATTAAGTTTTAAAATTTCTGCTTTAAGTTATAAACACCTATTCAATACCCCCCCCCCCCCCCTCTCTCTCTCTAGGTGTGTTTAGGGACCTACAAGGAGCTGGAACTGGGACTGAATTGAGGCTAAATTGTACGCAATATCAGCATACCAACTTCAATTGAGGGTTGTTCCTTTTGACATAAATCTGGACTTAGACTGGGATTGGAACTAGGTAGAGGTTAGATTGCATAGTAACCTAAATTGAGGCTGACACTGTTATACACAAATTTGGACAGAGACCGAGTCTGGAATTGAGCCAAAATTTGAACATAAGGACGCGATCTGCATGCCGACATAGATTGATGGTTTTTACCCTTGAATACAAATTTGGAATAGGACAAGGACTAAGACCGTACTAGGACCAGATAGAGAAACATATGCGATCTGTGTGCCAACATAGATTGAGGGTTTCTACACTCGAATGCGGATCTAGACTGAGACTGGGATAAAAAGTGGAAGAGGACTGGACAAAGGAAGGTGCCCAGTATTTGCGTGCCAACCTGGATTCTCAATGTCTATCTTTAGACATGGATTTGGAATCTGAGGCAAAAATTAGAAAGAAGGCTACGCTACCTTTACATACTAATCCTTAGCTAAGGGTTAACACCACCGACCATTGACTTGGACTGGAAAATGGATGCACCTTACGAAGGTTGCCTACATGCTTTTATTCAAAAGGGGTCAAGCCAACTATAGTTCTAACATGATCTAGAAAGAAGTCTATATGTGACTTTCACGTATTGGCCCCAAAATGAGGGTCGGATGCCCTCGGACTCGAATCTGGACAGGAAAAAAATGACTGAAGGACTAGAGGGATAATTCAACCCCTTAGAGTCAAGAAAGATAGTAGTGTGACTGAAAGTCGTAGCAAGAATAAAAAAAATTAATTTTTTTTATTTAAATCATTTTTGCACAAACTTTTTTTTACTTGAAGAATAGGGCTTTTCTAAGCTTAGACGGGACAAAGACACAGACACTGACCTAGACTATTGGGATTAGGGAATTACAAGGAGCCCCTAAACAAAATGCATGCAAAAAAAATGTCAATGTCATGAAAGGGGAATCACAGGTAACTCCTAGAAAAAAAATGTATGTAGACGATGTTGACCATGCAATGGACTGGAGAAAGACAAACTTTATCGTGACTATCGGGGGGAATGGGAATCACAGGGAGCCCATAGACAAAATGCATGCAGATGATGTTGAACATGAACCAAAAGACATACACTACCACGACTACCGTGAAAGGGGGATCATAGGGAGCCCCTAGACAAGATACATGCAGACGATACCAACTATGCAATAAACTGAGGAAAGATAGACGCATCTTGACTGCTAGGAAAGGGAACCATAAGGAGCCAATGCATGCAGACAGAACCGACTATGCAATGGATGGGATGAAGACAAGTGCTATCACGAATGTCTTGAAGGGGGGATCACAGGAAGCCCTTAGACATTTGCATCTAGACAAAACTCACCATGCAGCCTTAGACAAAAATGTATGCAGACAAAACTCACCATGCAGTGGACTGGATGAGGACAGACTCTATCACGACTACCCTGAGAGGGGGAATCACGAGAGCCCCTAAACAAAATTGCATGCAGACACAACGACCATGTAATGGATTGGATGAAGACAGACAATATCATAAATGTTAGGAAGGGGAACTCATAAGGAGCCCCTAGATTAATACAAAATGCATGCAAATACAAAAACTATCCTGATTGTCAGGATAAGGAGAATCATAGGAGGCTCCTAGACCAAAAGTGCTGACAGTGCAACCTACAAGATGACCTAAGACAAACATTTCTCATGACTGTCAGGAGAGGGGACCCACATGGAGCCCCTAAACAAAAATGCAACTAGAGTTAACCCTAGTAAAACTACAAGTAAAGGGTAATCGCATGGGAAAGCCCCTTAAAGACATCGACAAAGAAGAACCAACGATGTAGTTAATATCGTTACATAGTTCGAGAGCATGCTTAAGTTGAAAATCCTTTAGATTGCTCGATATGATAATTTTTACACTCACTTCAAGATCTATCCTTTTTTCATTTGTACTTTAGAACTTTAAGGCAATGTTGCCCATTCTGTTGACATGTTTATCTCTACCTAAAAAGGGGAAGACCACTGAAGTTTTTTTTTTTTATTTATCAAAAAGCATATCAATTCCTTGTCACTAGATGTCATTTAACTTACAGAAAAAGTTACTTCTTAACTTAAACACTTAAGTTTAAATCCTCCAGGCTACCACGAAAATGTTTAGCCAAAAAGATTGATAGTAAGGATGTAAGGTGTATGAGCTGTGAGACTGATGTGCATGCTAGGTAGTTGTATAAGTTGTGAGGCTGATGGAATCTTGGCCCAGCCAAAAGATCAATGTATATGACTGGGATGAGCAAAATTAGATGACTATCAAGTTCATGATAGAAAAGTCGCAAGGCATGAGATAATTAAGGTCATAAGGCTTCTCATATTATTGCTCAACTTGTGGCAGAATATCAAACTGTCTTACCAAATAAGGCATGTCAGGTAGAACATCAAAGTTTGTGGGTCTTCATCAAACTACATGGAAGTTAACAAATCAGGCTTAAAGAGTCAAGAATCGAAAGGTCGCCAAGCAAGCCGTAGAGAGATAAACATACCATGTCATAATGAGCAAGCTCGAAAGGTGCATGGACCATTATCTTTTTATTTTTTGTTTTATTTTTCATTTTTTATTGTATTTATTTTATATTTTTTTTGAACTCATAAAAAATGTAAAAGAGCATTTGTCTCTCTTAAGCAAGCATAACCTCACGACCTTTATAAATAAGACACAATGTAGGGTCTCGACTAAGAAATGAATGGTGGGCTCAAATACCCAAAATATGAAACCAGAGCCGGGGTATGTGCCCATGGAGACCGAGTATAGATGGTCATTAAGTTGTCTAAGTATCCTCATTGAGGGAATCAGGTCGGACATTGTTCAAACCGAATCTGTTGAATATCTATCATTTGGGCTCAATCAATGACAATTCTACGCATAGAATTTTGACTACGCTGCCTCTCTCTCCCTTTTTTCCAATACTTTTTTTTTCTTTTCTTTTGAGATCAAACAAATGGTCATCGCGAATTTAATAATCATATATGTTTAAGACTTTGGTTCCTACGAGGGGGAACTCTTTCCATCTTAAATTAACTTTGCAGCAATACTTGGGACATGAACACACACAAGGAAACCTCCCGCCCCAAGGCGAGAAATATAGGTTGTCAGGAAAGAAGGCTAGATTAATTAGGCGTAAAAAGTCTAGCAAGTGGGAAAAACTACTACAGGCAGTCAGGATGATATGTGGTGGCCAAAGATGGCATCCAATCATCGGGAATGCTCATTTCCAAGAAGACCCATACAAACCTACATTATTTCAAAGTCTTTATCTCTCATTTTATTTTTTTTGTTGTCACCCTAACTTCTACCTAGACCGTTCTTTTCATGGTTTTCAATCTAACAAGCCTTTTCTTCTTCTTCTTCTTTCAAAATGAATGGTCCAAGCTAGGAAGGGGTAAGCGAGCTTTGAACAAGAGAAAGCCTTGACATCGCTATGACACCCCCATTATCTTTGAAAATTTGACCTGTTTTTGGTGGATAAGGGGTTGGCCAAGAAAGGAAGTCACTGCATGTAACGCCTCGGAAATCCGGAACTCTGCCGCCCTGAACTTCTGAGCCGTTAACCTACCAGATCACATCAAACCTTTCCACTCTGTTCACTAACACATACTTCAAAACATTTAATCCGATACCCTCTCAAATTCTTTAACCACAAGCTTACAAGCCTACTCAAACTTAAACTGTTAAAACCTAAGTTCTTTAGAAACTCGAGTCCTTATGAAACACGGTAACAGTACCGATCCACGCAGGGGTCTCACTACACTGTAGTGACGGGCTTATTGGAACCTCACACAGACTCTAACTCATTCCCGAACCTGTTACAAATTATCATCACCTCTAAAAGGGAGCCAAACGAAGGGTGAGTTTTTTAGACCAAAAAAAGAATTACAAACGATTCCAAGAATCCAACTGAAGAAGATTTCCAAAATACTTCAAAAGGTCAAAAACTCAATGATTTCCAAAAGCATCAAAATTTATTAGAAATAAATACCAAAATAGACAAATACCATCACGATGGGTTCCAAAACGATCAATAAAAAAGATAATTTCCAAAGTCATCATTTCAAAATACAATGATGGTTTTCCAAAAGATTTCAAAATGCATACGGATCATCTGAATAGTCCTTTCCAAAATACAAGGATGATTTGTCAAGGGATTTCAACCCAAGTACAAATAATGGTACATATGGCGCGAATAAAATAAAAAATCAACGTTGATCCTGGGCGGTTACAATGCCACTCAGGCAAAGTTAGTAGTGTACACATGCATGATGTACCATAATAAATACTAGTTCTCTTGGGTACTAGCCTGCTTTTCCATGCAGGATTCAAACCAGCCTTATTACGCCCTCCCACAAAACGGAAACCCAGGTCAACACAGAAAAATCAACAATATCAATGAGCGTTAACATAAACTCAAATCTCCAAAATCAATTTGGATTCCAATAACAATAATCATATTGACATAAATCAGCATTCAAAATTTTCAGAATAAATCAAAATTTTCAAAAGAAATTTCACAAATAAACAGCAAAAATGATTGCAAATAATTATTGAATTTAAGCACAACGATTCGGATTAACGGATACAAATAATTGTCAAATTTTCTCAACATGCAATAACAGACGAGCATCACAGGATTTCCAAATAATCGATTAAGGTTCAATATTGGGATTTTCAGGCAATAACATGTTGATATCAGTTTACAATTCAAATTTTGGCATTAGCCATAAGTAATCAAATGAGTACTTACAAGCACGATTTATCAAAATAAAAGTTTGGACGAAAGTCCTTACCCAGGGTTCAGATAGAATCCCTTACCTGGATTTACAGCTAATTTATCCTAACCGGAAGTCTTTAGTTTTAACCTAAATGAGATGACCAAATCATCATAACATAGTCTATAGCACAATATTATAACTTAATATGGACTTACACATGCTCCCAAAAATGAACCTCTCTCACCGCGTATGTAAAATTACCAAAATACCCTTAGGTGTAAAATTACCAAATGTCCCTCTCGAACTTAAATCACCCAAACGGCCTTCCCATAAGTAGAATCACCCGAATAAATTTAGTGTATGTCAATTTACAAAAAATGCTTTTCTTAGGTCAAATTACCAGTATACCCCTCCAGGGTGACAAATTACCAAAATACCCCCCGTTATACTTAAATCATCAAAATGATCTTTATGTAAGCCAAATCACTAAAATATCCTTACTGTATGTAAATTTACTCAAAAATTTCCTTTACGGGTAAAATTACTAAAATACCCCCTTAGGGTCGCAAATTACCAAAATGCCCCTGGGGTTTTTACCACCGAAAAAATCCCAAAAACATTTTAAAACACTATTTTAAGCATCCTGATATCATTTCTGGCCTAAAAAGTATTTTAGAGAATTTTTGCTCGACAATCCCGAACCGTTCTCCGGACCGAACGCTAAAAGGTCAGTTTCGCGAAAACATACTTATCGGCCTCATAATGACACGAAATTTTAGAATATGATACCTATCAGTAAAATAATATTTTAATAAAATGTTCAGATCAAAATAGATTAGTTTTCTATGCTAAATAATTTGATAAATTTCATTAATCGGTACGCCAATTTAGCGCCCTTCGCGGATACCGAAAAATTTCGGAGTGTACGTCGCGTAAAAATATTAGGGGTTATAGTTTTGGACTTTTTCTAATGTTGGCCCTAAATATTTACAAAAATTCGTGGAGAAAACTACCTAAATTAATTTTCTATTTTACGGTTACTATTCAAATCGTGGCACACACTCTTCTTCTTCTTCCACAATTTGCCAAGGTACTCATCCCACACACACTTCACAAACACATACTACCTCACTTCCAAATCTTTGAAACCTCATTGCCCTCCCTAAAACATACATAGTAACACATAAATTATACAACAATCACCCGTGAATCCTTACGCACAACCACTCGTCAGCCATGATCAAACACACACAAGAACACGCACAAAACCCACACAGACCCACCTACTGCACCACTATAATCCCTATTCTTTATCTCTTTTAAGTCCGAAAACCAATCAAACCTTAATATATCTTCCAAATTACACTAAATCGCGATCAAAATCCTCATCCGAAGTCTAAAAATCCCAGAAAAATACCCCTTCTCCACATGGCTTCCCAGTCATGTTCATGATTGAATTATACTCTCCACAGTGATAAAAATACACACAAATTCCATTTACACATACTAGAACATACCTACTTGAAGTTGGGTAACTCACCTCTCGAATCTGGGCTTGATTTCCTCCCTTTTCCCCTTGATTTTTCCCCTTCTCCGAGATGCTATGTTTTCCATTTCTTTTCTCCGTTTCTGTGTTCTTCTTTGTTTCTTTCCATTTAGGATAAAACCAAACTAACATAACATTAAAAAAAAAAATAGGTGACTCATCACAGGAGGTGGCATCTACTTATCCGAGATTTCTAAAAAATTGACACCTAAGGCTAAATTTGCAAAATAGTGCTTCCAGTTTTCAAATTTACAAAAAATCCCCGAAAATTTCAAAAATTACATTTTTGCCCTAAATTTATTTTAAGTTTCACTCTCTACTACTATCCAAGCATTGCTCAAAATTAACGCCCGTCTATATTTCGGAGCATCAATGATTATTTTAACTCGTTCTTAAAATTTGGGATGTTACATTCTCCCCACCTTATAAAAATTTCGACCTTAAAATTTGCTCTCGAATTTCCTATTACTTATAACATCTAAGCACTACGCTTCCGCTTTGTCACTCTGGTAACTGTCCTATAGTAGCTAAGCTACCTCTGACTTCCACACCCAGATTCTTGTCCCACGAATACCCACACCCAACTATTTAAATTCAATCTTAAACCTTCACTCGAATGCTTAAATTTCAAACCAAATTCTTCCATTAGATTTTCCAACATTCAACTTCAAAGAAACTAAAATTATGATTTTTAAGCTTGAAAATACATGGGTCAGTACCCTCCAAGTGCAAAGAAGAAACTCCGATGAAACCACCTATCGAGATCTAATCCTAATATTGTCTGCAAACATCTTCATTTAAGCGTTAGCGTTCTTTCGACCAGTCTTATGTATTGCCTTCCTATCCTTGATTATTGTTCCCTTATTCATGGCATCTTTCATTTGCATCTCTCAATGCCATGAATATGGTATGGATGTATCTTTTCTGCTCGGCGAGGTCCTCTTTGAACAATTCTAACTCCATAGTCATCTTTGCCTGTTGAGGGGCCAATGCATTGAGACCTTCCTGGAATCCTTTCTGCATATCTCCGAGGATTCAGACAAGGTCGTGGATTCAAGGGTATTCTTTATTCATTAAGATATGAGAGAATTCTCTGGATTGGTCTCGATGCCAGATTGTGGACTCGATGCCAAAGCTTGTTATCTCTTAGGAGAGAAAAATAAAATATTTTGAACTTTTTCCCAAAAAAAAAAAAAATTTGATTACTATTATCATTCATTTTTGTTTTTTTGTTTTCGTTGCCCTAAGGACTGGTCATAGGACTTCTTACCTTCTAAGAGAGAAAAGAAAAACAATTTAGACTTCTCCAAAAAGAATTTTCTATACTCTTTTTTTTCTTTTTTTACCCTGCGGACTGAAGAAAAATGACTCAAGCTAGAAAATTATAGCCTAGATAGGACCACACAATGAGAGGGCACACATAAGCAAACAACAGTATAAATCATTGTATCGGCCAATTTATACCCATACAGGAAGTGGAAAATGGTTAACGAGCCGCTCAACATTGTGGGTTAACCGTCCAGTTGTTAAGTGGTAATTCTGAGATTTTTAGGGAATGTCTGAAAAAGTGAGGGTGCTGACAAATCATCTAGTTAACCTTGTGGGTTAAGCCATTGGTTAGTGAGGTAATTTTGGGTTCGAAACAATTGTCAGGAAAGACAGGGTGTTGACTAACTGTCTGGTAACCTTGTGGGTTAAACGGACGGTTGGTCAGTGGGTCGGAGGTTTAAAATTCTGAAAAACCTTGCAATGGTCAAGTTTCTAACTAATCGTCTTGTACCTTATGGATTAACTGGCATGTTGGTCAGTGGGTTGGAAGTTGATTGAAAAATTTTAGGAAGGTAAGGTCTCGGCTAACCGTCCGCTGAGCGTATGAGTTAATCGGCCCGTTGGGTATTTGGTTGGATAATTAGGGTATAAACCATGCAGTTTGAATTTGCAAGGATAACACTTACTGACTGACCCTCTGATTGCTTGCTGGGAGAACCGGATGGCGAGAATACCAGCCAACTTACAGATTATTGGTCAGTTTCCCTACAAATATACCATAGGCCAAACAGGTATTCTCTCAAAAAAGGGTAGGGACAACTATGCGCGTGTCTGAGGCAATAAATAAGAGCACAATTGCCACATTTATAGTATATTGTACATGTTATACAAAACAAAGAAAACACACAAGGCCAAAGTAATTAAAAGATTTTAAGTCTAGTCATCTTAGTTTTTTAGTCCTCAACAAAGTCGCCACTATAGCAAACCTCCTCCAAAAAATCCTGGACTTAGGAAAGGTCTAAAATTAAGATTCGCCATGTAATTTTATTAAACAAAAGGAAAATAAAAAAACCCTAA